>CM053028.1:168532081-168829581 GCA_028564925.1 Lithobates sylvaticus
CTTCTCACTATATATATGGAAAAACCAAGGGGATATGTGGTGTGGAGACTGAGCCCCTAGTGGCTCAAGGAGGAGTGTTTCGAGAGGGCCACGGCAACAGCTATAAATAACTATTGGGTTGAAAATAGAAATGTGGCGCCCATGGGAGTAACATGGGACGCATTTAAAGCCACACTTAGAGGCTCCATTTCAGGACTGGTTAAACAATTTCAGGCGGACAGGGAGTGGAAAGTGAAAGATTCAGAACAAAGGGCCGCAGAGACAGAAGTAGAATACATTAGAAACCCGAACACAGATACACATAGAATATGGCAGGAAAGTATGCGCCAATTAGATCTGGTACTAGTGGAAAAAACGCAAAAGAAGTTACTATATCAAGCACAATGTATATTCAAATTTGGTGACTAGAAGAGTAGGCTACTGGCATATTTGGCGCATTCGCACCAGGCTCCAACCTCCATCCCACGCATTTACAACAAACATATGGTAATCTGCACATCCCATGCAGAAATAGCAGAGGCATTTGTAGCATTCTACGCTGACCTCTATACTTCAAAGGTGGAATATACCGGGGAGCAGGTGGAGAACTATCTGACCCCCATACCCCTGCTGGAAATTTCCAGGGAGGGAGCGGAGGAACTCAACCTTCCTCTTACGGTGGAAGAAATGACAGCAGCAATAAAATCCCTGAACCCCAACAAAACACCGGTTTGGACGGACTCCCGGTGGAATGGTATGCCACCTACACTGAGAGTCTGGCACCAAAACTGCTAGGCATGTATATGGAAGCATATAAACAAAACATGCTCCCTGAATCTATGAGGAAGGCATTGATTGTTCTGATCCCCAAGCCGCACAAGGACCATGACTTATGTGAATCGTATAGACCAATATCTCTTATTAATGTTGACGCCAAAATCCTGGCCAAACTTCTGGCCAGACGTTTAAACAAGGTAATTGCCTCTATTATACATCCCGACCAGACAGGTTTCATTCCGGAAAGATCAACAGCTATAAATTTAAGGCGTCTCTTTACCCTACTGCATTCAAGTGGCCCCGACCAGGATACCCGAGTAGTGGTGGCTGGATACGCATAAAGCGTTTGACTCTATTGAATGGCCATATCTAATGGCGGTCCTTGGGCGGCTGGGCTTCGGTCCTAGATTCATAAATTGGGTCAGAATTTTATACTCAGACCCGAGCGCCAGGTTGAGGGTTAACAACATTATTACGGATCCATTCAGAATATCGAGGGGTACAAGGCAGGGGTGTCCTCTGTCACCCCTGCTGTTCGCCCTGGTGATAGAACCACTGGCGGCTCAGCTGAGAGCAGATGAAGGCATTAGGGGATGCAGGGTGAATGACAGGGAAAAAAAGACATCTTTGTATGCGGACGATATGCTCCTCTACTTAGAAGAAGCGGAAGAATCACTACCTAGGGCTCTAGATAGAATTTTAGAGTTTGGGAAATACTCTGGATTTAAAGTGAATTGGAGCAAATCCATAGTGTTTCCATTTCAGGCGGAGTATATCCCGAGGTTGCCCTCGGAGGCTCCGCTAAAAATAGTTTCCAAATTTAAATACCTGGGGGTCGAGGTCCAGCTCCCGCTGAATCTGTACGTGTCCAATAACTTGGCTCCCCTTTGGAGACGGTTGAGGGACAGTGTGCAGATGTGGGCTAAGCAGCGGACTGGCTGAAACTGGCCTCTTTGGAAAGATCAATATCTTTAAAATTATATATCTGCCTAGATTTTTATATCTGTTAAGGCATGCGCCGATATACATCCCTAAAAAATGTTCACCGAGGTTAATAAGACAATTTCCACTTTCCTATGGGGCTCTAAACCACCGAGGGTTTCCTTGGAGACCCTTCAATTACCTATAAGGGCAGGAGGGTTGGCTTTGCCAAACCTACAATGCTACTACCTTGCGGCACAACTGACGCATGTACACTGGTGGGGCCTCCCCTCAAATGAACAGGGCCTCGGTAGCAACACAAGCAGCCCAGGTTCACTCGTATGAAGCGCTGATTAATATTCTGTATAGAAATGGCCCATATCCAGATCAGGGGTCTGAAATTCTAAAAATGTCATACAAGATCTTTCATATTTGTAACATTAAAATGGGGGGCACCAGCCTAGTAGAATCTCCTAATGCACCACTGTGGTGCCATACCCAACTTAAAGAGATAGCCAAGGTTTCAGATGGGGTATGCTTGGCGGCCTACAAATACGCCCATCAGCTGTTCAGGGACGGATTATTTAGAACATTTCAGGACTTAAAATCAGAATATGGGGTCCCGCACACCTTTTTCTTTAGATATCTGCAACTGCGTCACGCAGCAAGAGCCCAATACGGCGGAGGAGAGGTTGCCCTTTCCCCCTCAAAAACTGAAAAAATGATAGCTGAAGAGGATCATTCTAAACTGATTTCCAAATATTATTTCCTCTTCTCCCAGGATGGAGAGGGTGGCGGCACAGTGGAGAACTGATATTCCTTCCCTCGGGGAGGACTCTTGGTCTGAGATACTAGATACACTACTGCCTTCCGTGGTGTCAGCAAGGGATAACATGCTTCAGTTTAATTACCTCCACAGGATTTACTACACTCCTAAACGAATGCACAAGATGGGTAGGGGGGAGTCTCCAGAGTGTCCTCGCTGCAAGGCGGAGGAGGGAGACTTCTTCCACATGATATGGAGGTGTCCGAAAATAACAATATACTGGAGATCGATATTAACATTTCTGGAAGATACTCTGGAGATCCCAAATATATATTCCCCAGCCAGGTGTCTATTGAGAGACCTGGAGGAGGAAGCGATATCCACATCACAGAAGACTCTCCTGAGGATAGTATTCTGCTATGCTAAGAAAGCACTGGCCCTGAAATGGAAAAGCCAGATCCCCCCTACTGTAGCGGACTGGCTGAAACTGGTTAATAGTGCATTACCACTACATAAACTTACGTATCAGATGAGAGGGAGTATCAAAAAGTTTGATAAAGTTTGGGGCGAATGGAACGAAAAGGTGGCAGGAGAAACCTTAGAATAAGCAAGGATTATGTCATGTAAAATTATACAGGGTTATATTGAATACATGCAGAATGGGATACACTATAGTATCATAAATGGAATAAGGAATGAACAAATAACACACTCAGTAATATGTTGACCAGTATATGGCTTTATTTTGGTAGTTGAATGCTTGCAATAGACAGTTATACAGTTTAAAAAAATAAATAAAATGAAACTGATAAAGTTTAATATGTAATGTACAAAAATGGCCTTGTAAGTAATCGCATGTTGTTATGTTGTAATTGTACATGAATTCAATAAAAATGTACCCTTTAAAAAAGAAGTGGAAAATGAGGGGTTCTGTTGAAACCAAACCACGTCAGGTAGACCAACTAAAATTTCAGTCACAACTGCCAGGAAAATTGTTTGGGATGCAAAGCAAACCCACAAATAACTTCAGGTTAAATACAGGACTCTCTGAAAATGTGTTTTTTGTGCGCTGTTGGCACAAAAATCAGAATCATCAAAGGAGCTGAGCAGAGCGAAGCAGCGTGGTGTCCGGGGACAGCACGTGTGTGTATGACTGCTTGTGTGTGTGAGTGAGTGTGGACAGGACAGACCCCCCCCCCAGACAGGAGAAGAGGTGGCAGGTGACCCAGAGGGCTGAGAGCGGCGGCGGGCGCGGTCCATATGGATCGGTAGGACAGAAACAGGAGACTGCAAGGTCACAAGCCTGACCAGGAAGCGGCAGGTTAGTGTGCTGCAAACCAGAAGGGGAGAGTGACAGGCAGACAGGGGTGCGGAGTGAGCAGGAATGCTGCCAGTAAACGTGGGCTGCCAGTAAACGTGTGTTGTATTGTTGAGAACCTGTGTATTGTTGAGTGTTAAATATTAGTGTCAGGAAGCTAGTTGTTAATTTGGACAGGGTATAATCCCCAATCCTCATTAAATCAGTAGGTACGATGCCTGGTGGGTGTAGCTATGCGACTTGGTGTACATCTTGCGGCATGTATGCGTTCCTTGGTCATCTGATCGAGGGCGAATACTGCTGTGCAAAATGTAAGCACATGTTTTCCCTGGAAGCACAGGTTCTGAATCTAGGGAAGCAACTGTCAGCACTGAGAAGTCCCTCCATACTAAAGGAGAGCTGAGAACGTACCCGGCAGGGGCCAGCACAGAGGCGGGTAGAGACAAAGAGTTGCAGGCACTAGAAAAAAAAGAGTAGATGGGTGACACTCAGGAAGGATAGAGGGGAAAGGGCCAGGGAGGCCGATCCTGGGCTGGAACATCCCAATAAGTACGCTTCATTGAGTGACATTGGTGAAACCAGTCGGGGACCAGCACTGCTGGAACCAAGGGACTCCCTTAGCTGCCAGGGGAAGAACTCCTCCAGTGAGAGTGGGGGGAGAAGCGAAGGGAAAGGAAAGACATATTCTGGTGGTAGGGGACTAAATTCTTAGAAGGACAGAGAGGACAATCTGTAACAAAGACCTGAAGCGCCAAGCTGTATGCTGCTTACCGGGTGCTCGAGTTTGGCACATCACGGATCTGATGGACAGATTACTGGGAGGGGCTGGGGAAGACCTGGCTGTCATGGTGCACGTTGGCACTAATGACAATGTCAGAGGCAGATGGTCCTAAAGAAAGATTTTAGGGACTTAGGAGCTAAATTGAGGAAAAGGACCTCCAAGGTAATATTCTAAGAAATACTAGCGGTACCTCAAGCCACATCAGAAAGGCAGAGGGAGATAAGGAGGGGTTTGGTTTCCTGGAGAACTGGGCAGACTTCTGAGATGGTCACCAGTAGGGATGAGCCGAACACCCCCAGATTCGGTTCACACCAGAACTTGCGAACAGGCTAAAAATTCGGACGAACTTCCAAACACTGTTAAAGTCTATAGGACACAAACATGAAAAATCAAAAGTGCTCATTTTAAAGGCTTATTTGCACGTTATTGCCATAACATGCAGTGACTTTAACCACTTCCTTACTGGGCCTATTCTGGCACTCTCCTACATGTAAAGATCATCATTTTTTTTGCTAGAAAATTACTTAGATCCCCCAAACATATATATATATATATATATATATATATATATATATATATAAATAAATATAATTTTATTTTTTGTTAACAGACACCCTGGGAAAAAAAAATGGCAGTCGTTGCAACTTTTCCTCTCACGCGGTATTTGCGCAACAATTTTTCAAACGCTTTTTTGGGAAGAAAAACTGTTTCATGATTTAAAAAATAACAAAACAGTAAAGTTAGCCAAATTTTTTTGTATAATGTGTACAATGATGTTACGCCGAGTAAATAGATACCCAACGTCATGCTTTAAAATTGCGCACACTCATGGAATGATGCCAAACTTCGGCACTTAAGAATCTCCATAAGCGCCACTTTATAATTTTTTTTTTTACAAATTACATGTTTAGAGATACAGAGGTGCTAGAATTGTTGCTTGCACTCAAACGCACGCGGTGATACCTCACATGTGTGATTTGAACAGCGTTTACGTGTGTGTACGCTTATGCGCGTGAGCTCCCGGGGTAAGGGGCATTTAAAAAAAATATATTTAAATTTTTTTACACTTTCTTTTAAATTTGTTATCACTTTTATTCTTATTACAAGGAATGTAAACATTCCTTGTAATAGGGATCGTTTGTGACAGGTCCTCTTTATGGTGAGTTGCGGGGTCAATAAGACCCCACATCTCTCCTCCAGGCTGAAAAGCATGAGATCGGGAAAAAAAAAATCCACGATATCATGCTTACCAGCCGCAATCACGGCTTTGTTTACATCCGCGGCCCAAACTTGACATCATAACATCATCGGAGGCCTGGACATAACATCGCGTCCGGGCCTCCGACGGTCATAGAGATGACTGGTGACCATCTGGTCACCAGAAATCTCTATGGTCATCATCCGGCGGCGGCCAATTCTTTCTCCAGGTCCCCGATGGCACGGGAGAGCCCGGAGAAGCACCGGATGGCGGCGGGAATTGGGGGGTTGTCTCCTCCCATTGCCTGTAAGAACGATCACGTGGCGGAACTGCCACTATGATCACTCTTATGGTGGACAGAATCGCCGGTTGAAAACAAGGATATCTGAATGATGCCTGTAGCTGCAGGCATCATTCAGACATTACCACTGAAAGTCGAAGACGTCATATGACGTCTTTGGGTGGGAAGTGGATAATAATGCTTAAAGTGAAACAATTAAATTAAAATATTCCTTTAAAAATCGTGCCTGGGGGGTGTCTATAGTATGCCTGTAAAGTGGCGCAGGTTTCCCATGTTTAGAACAGTACCACAGCAAAATTACATTTCTAAAGGAAAAAACGTGATTTAAAATCGCAGCTGTAATGAATTGTCGGATCACTTCAATATAGATAAAATTCATTGAGAAAAAAATTAAAATTGCGTGGGGGTCCCCCCAAAAACCATACCCTTCAGGTGTGGTATCGATATTAAGGGAAACCCTACTCCAATTAAAATAAAAAAATGGCGTAGGGGTCCCTCCCAAAACCCATACCAGACCCTTATCCGAGCACGCAACCTGGCAGGCCACAGGAAAAGATGGGGGATGAGAGAGCGTCCCCCCCCCTCCTGAACCATACCAGGCCACATGCCCTCAACATAGGGAGGATGCATTGGAATAGCCTCCAAAGCATGGGGACAAGGGCCTCTTCCCCACAACCCTTGCCCAACGGTTGTGGGGGTCTGCGGGTGGGGGGCTTATCAGAAGCTAGAAGCCCCCTTTAACCACTTGCCGACTGCTGTCAGCACATATACGTCGGCAGAATGGCATGGCTGGGCAAAGAAATGTACCCGTACGTTACTTTGAATTTCCCGCTGTGCGCGCGCCTGCCGCGAGCTCTGTGCCCATGGGTCCCGCGGACTCGATCGCCGCGTTCGTGTCACAAAGCTGAAGAACAGGGAGATGCCGATGTAAACAACATTTCCCCGTTCTGCCTAGTGACAGCACACCAATAGTCTGCTCCCTGTCATCGGGAGCGATCAGTGTGGTGTTACGCACAGCCACACCCCTAAACAGTTAGAAACACTCCCCCAGGACACACTTAACCCCTCCCCGCCCCCCTAGTGGTTAACCCCTTTACTGCCAGTGACATTTTTACAGTAATCAATGCAATTTTATAGCATTGATCGCTGTATTAATGCCAATGATCCCAAAAATTTGTTAAAATTGTCCGATGTATCCGCCATAATTTCACAGTCACAATAAAAATCGCTGATAGCCGCCATTACTAGTAAAAAAAAAAAAGATTAATAAAAATGCCATAAAACTATCCCCTATTTTGTAGACGCTATAACTTTTGCGCAAACCAATCAATAAATGCTTATTGTGATTTTTTTTACCAAAAATATGTAGAAGAATACGTATCGGCCTAAACTGAGGAAAAAATATGTTTTTTTATATATTTTTGGGGAATATTATAGCAAAAAGTAAAAAAATAATGTTTTTTTCAAAATTGTCGCTCTTTTTTTGTTTATAGCACGAAATATAAAAACCACAGAGGTGTTCAAATACCACCAAAAGAAAGCTCTATTTTTGGGGAAAAAAGGACGTCAATTTTGTTTTGGAGCCACGTCGCACGTCCGCGCAATTGTCAGTTAAAGTGACACAGTGCCGAATCACAAAAAATGCTCTGGTCAGGAAGGGGGTAAATCCTTCCGGGGCTGAGGTGGTTAACAAGGTGACCCCCCCTTTACCGGCCGCCATTATGTGAATTGGTAACGGGTACATTGTACCCCTACCAATTCACAAAAAAAGTGTCAAAATTAGTAAAAATTACAGGAGACACTTTGGGACAAGTCCTTTATTAAAAAAAAATAATAAATAAAAATGTCCCGCAATGTAAATCCATCTGACACCACCTGACGAACCGAAAAAAAAAACCTTGCTAGAGCTCTGCTTCACGCACATTGCGCGCTTCTTCTCAATGACAGCTGTTATATAGCTGGGGGCGGCCCCACCCTGCGACATAAATGGGTGACCCCACCCCCCTCTGCCGCCATGTGATGTCAGAGGAAGGCAGGTTTAGAGGTAGAGATAGTGAGCGGAACATATTTCAGAGGGTAGTTTGGGGGAATTAGTGGTAGGTTGACTAAAGCACACAAAGTCACAAACCCAAGGCAAGTATAGTAACAAGTCCTAGTTGCAATCTTGGAACACCCAATAAGGACAGTATGCGACCGGTCTAAACTACATGGCATGTTCACCTATGAGCCTGGCGGACAAGATGGGAGAACTAGAACTACTGTTTGAGGAGGATTTTGATTTTGTGGGAATTTCAGAGACTTGGTTCAGCTCTCATGATTAGCTGGCAACCATTTAAGTGTATTCCCTTTATCGCAGGGATAGAAGGTAAAAAGGGAGGGGTATGCCTGTAAATCAAGAATAATGTACAAATAAATTTGAGAGATGATATCACTAAGGGAGCTAGGGAGGAGGTGGCATTCTTATGGGTAGAGCTTCAAATGATGGGAGTATGCTATAGGCCCCCTAACCTGAGGTAGAAGGGGGAGACGGACCTCCTATCACAATTTGGATTAGCAGCAAGAATGGGAAGTGTTATCATAATGGGGGGTTTTAATTATCCAGACATAGACTGGGCGGAAGGAACCGTGCATTCGTCTAAGGCTCGCCAGTTCCTAAATGTCTTGCAGGACAATTTCATGGGTCAGATGGTAGACGCACCATCTAGAAACAAAGCGTTACTAGACCTACTGATTACCAACAATACAGACCTGATCATGAATGTGGAAATAAGGGACAATTTAAGAAACAGCGATCACAGGTCAATTAGCTTCAGTATAAATCACACAAATAAAAAACATAAGGGGAATACAAAGACTCACCAGAATTTCACCAGATGGCTTGAACCTGAGGGTCCCTAGGGAACCAAGTCAAGTAATTGCTAGACCATTGTTCCCAATTTTTACTGACAGTCTACTAACTGCAATGGTACCAGCTGATTGGAGAAAAGCCAATGTAGCACCAATATTTAAAAAAGGGCCAAAATACATCCCTGGGAATTACAGACCAGTTAGTCTAACATCAATAGTATGCAAGCTCCTGGAGGGGATGATGAGGGCCTATATACAAGATTTAAGTAATGAAATCGGTATCATTAGCAGTAATCAGCATAGATTCATGAAGAATCATTCTTGCCAAACCAATCTATTAACCTTCTATGAGGAGGTGAGCTGCCATCTAGATAAAGGAAGGCCCGTAGATGTGGTGTATCTGGATTTTGCTAAATCATTTGACACAGTCCCCAAAAACATTTACTATACGAAGTAAGGTCCGTTGGCATGGACCATAGGGTGAGTACATGGATTGAAAACTGGCTACAAGTGCGAGTTCAGAGGGTGGTGATAAATGGGGCGTACTCGGAATGGTCAGAGGTGGAAAGTAGGGTCCCCCAGTGTTCTGTGCTGGGACCAAGCCTATTTAAATTTGTTTATAAATGACCTGGATGATGGGGTAAACAGTTCAATCTCTGTATTTGCGCACACAATACTAAGCTAAGCAGGGCAATAACTTCTCTGCAGGATGTGGAAACCTTGCAAGAAGATCTGAACAAGTTAATGGGGTGGGCAACTACATTGCAAATGAGGTTTAATGTGGAAAAATTTGGAAAAATTTAAAATAATGCATTTGGGTGGCAAAAATATGAATGCAATCTACTCAATGGGGGGAGAACCTCTGGGGGAATGGAGGATGGAAAAGGACCTGGGGGTCCTAGTAGATGACTTGGCATCTCCCGCTCTACAAGACTTTGGTCCGGCCTCACCTGGAGTATGCTGTCCAGTTCTGGACACCAGTACTCAGGATGTACTGGAAATGGAGCAAGTACAGAGAAGGGCAACAAAGCTAATAAAGGGACTGGAGGATATTAGTTATGAAGAAAGGTTGCGAGCACTGAACTTATTCTCTATTGAGAAGAGACGCTTGAGAGGGGATAGGATTTAAAATTTACAAATACCACACCGGTGACCCCACAATAGGGCTAAAACTTTTCTGCGGAAAGGGAGTTTAATAAGACATGTGGCCACTCATTAAAATTAAAACAAATGAGATTTAACCTTAAACTGGGTACAGGGTTCTTTACTGTAAGAGTGGCAAGGCTGTGGCATTCACTTCCACAGGTGGAGGTTTCAGTGGGGAGCATCAATAGTTTCAAAAAACTATTAGATAAGCACCTGAACGACCACAACATACAGGGATATACAATGTAATACTGACATATAATCACACACATAGGTTGGACTTGATGGACTTGTGTCTTTTTTCAACCTCACCTACTATGTAACTATGTGGTGTGCCTGTTTCAAGATGCACAATAAGGAAGCACTTGAAGAAAGATGGGCTGCATGGTCGAGTCGCCAGAATAAAGCCATTACTATGCAAATGCCACAAAGTATCCTTCTTACAATACGCAAAACAGCACAGAGACAAGCCTCAAACCTTCTGGCACAAAGTCATTTGGAGTGATGAGACCAAAATTAGGCTTTTTGGCCACAACCATAAATTCTACATGTGGAGAGGATTCAACAAGGTCTATGATGAAAGGTACATCATTCCTACTGTGAAACACAGGAGGTGGATCGCTGATATTTTGGGGATGTGTGAGCTACAAAGGCACAGGAAATTTGGTCAAAATTGATGGCAAGATGAATGCAGTATGTTAGCAAAAATACTGGAGGAACATTTGCATTCATCAGCCGGGAAGCTGGGCATGGGACGTACTTAGACATTCCAATATGACAATTATCCAAAACACAAGGCCAAGTCAACCTGTCATTGGCTACAGCAGAATAAAGTGAAGGTTCTGGAGTGGCCATCTCAGTCTTCTGACCACAGATCATTGAGCCACTCTGGGGAGATCTCAAACGTGCAGTTCATGCAAGACAGCCCAAGAATTTTACAGGAACTGGAGGCTTTTTGCCAAGAGGAATGGGCAGCTTTACCATCTGAGAAGATAATGAGCCTCCTCCACAAATAGCACAAAAGACTTCAAGCTGTCATTGATGTTAAAGGGGGCAATACACGGTTTTAAGAACTGGGGTATGTAAACTTTTGATCAGGGTAATTTGGCTAGTTTCTGTTGTCATTACAGTTTAAAAAGAGTAAACACAGTTAATTGATAATAAATGGCTTCAGTCAAACACTAACCATGATTGAAAGAAAAGTTTTTGTGTCATCATTCATATTCTCTGAAAAATGGCCAAAAAATCATAAATTCTGTAAACTTATGAGCATGACTGTATATATATATATATAATATATATATATATACACACACATATACATACATATATACATATACATATATATATATATATATATATATATATATATATATATATATATACACACACACACACACACACACACACACAATATTACCAAAAGTATTGGGATGCCTGCCTTTATATGCACATGAACTTTAATGGCATCCTGGTCTTAGTCCGTAAGGGTTCAATTTTGAGTTAGCCCACCCTTGGCAGCTATAGCAGCTTCAACACTTCTGGGAAAGCCATCCACAAGGTTTAGGAATGTGTCTGGGAACGTTCAACCATTTTCCCAGAAGCTAATGTGTGAGGTCAGGCACTGATGTGGAAGAGAAGGCCTTGCTCACGGTCTGTACTCTAATTCATCCCAAACGTGTTCTATCGGGTTAAGGTCAGGACTCTGTGGAGGCCAGCCAAGTTCCTCCACCCCCAAACTCACTCTTCCATGTTTATATGGACCTTGCTTTGTGCACTGGTCCAAACCATTTGGTGGAAGGGGGCGATTATGGAAAAATGGCTAAACATTCCCATAGATACACTCCTAAACCTTGTAGACAGCCTTCCCACAAGAGTTAAAGCTGTTACATCTGCAAAGGGTGGGTCAACTCAATATTAAACTCTACGGACTAAGACTGGGATGCCATTAAAGTTCATGTACATGTAAAAGCAGGCGCCCCAATACTTGACAATATAGTGTATGTATACATAACAAGTTAATTAACTGAAATAGGAACCACTGAAGCAATTATCACATATCAGTAAAACAATGCCATTTTTATCAGCACTTAGTTTCATAGTTTCATAGTTAGTAAGGTTGAATAAAGACATCAGTCCATCCAGTTCAACCTGAGTGAGTGTCTACAATTGTCCCTATCCCTGTACATAGCACACTTACATCGGTCCCTACCCTCAAGGAGCCCACAATCCAAGGTCCCCATTCATATACTAGGGACAATTTTTGGACAGAAGCCAATTAACCTACCTGCATGTCTTTGGATTGTGGGAGGAAACCAGAGTACCCGGAGGAAACCCACGCAGGCACAGGGAGAACATGCAAACTCCAGGTAGGTAGTGTCGTGGTTGGGATTAGAACCAGCGACCCTTCTTACTGCTAGGTGAGAGTGCTAACCACTACACCACTGTGCTGCCCACAGCAGATAGCAATCAAATGGCATTCATTCCTCATTTAAAAATAGCGCCTGTACACCGCC
Source organism: Lithobates sylvaticus (assembly GCA_028564925.1). Classification (NCBI taxonomy): domain Eukaryota; kingdom Metazoa; phylum Chordata; class Amphibia; order Anura; family Ranidae; genus Lithobates; species Lithobates sylvaticus. The sequence goes on from CM053028.1 coordinate 168,544,632, forward strand.
TGAAAAAACCGACCCCATTCACTCCAGTGTGAAAGCCGGCGGGCTTTCACACTGGAGCGGTGCGCTAGCAGGACGGTAAAAAAAAAGTCCTGCTAGCAGCATCTTTGGCGCGGTATATGAGCGGTGTATTCACCGCTCCTACCCATTGATTTCACCGTGGCAATACCGCCGCAAAGCGCCGCTATGGCGGCACTTTGTGGGGGATTTTAACCCTTTTTCGGACGCTCACGGGGGGTAAAACCGCGGCTAAAACTACGGTAAAGCAGAGCTAAATATAACGCTGCTTTACCGTCACCGCGGCTCCCGCCCCAGTGTGAAAGGGGCCTTAGAGGAGAAGAAATCAACGTAGTAAGCTTGTTACAAAGAAACAAAAAATAAAGCAATCATTAAAACCACATGTAAGAGTAGTTTAAAAAAGTTTCAAAAGGGAATAATTAATCAAACAAATATACACAGATGGGTTCCAGGCCCCTTGATAAACTATCACAGATGATCATAAAACATTGTCAAAATCGTCCTAATACACCTTAATAGCACAGATATAAAATCACAAAAAGCAGATATAAATCAAAATCTGCGTTCAATCCCCGATGAATTAGGGTGTCCAGGCGATAAATCCATTCCACTTCCAGTTTTTTTAAAGATAATATACATTTGTCCCTGAGTACTTCTTTTGTTGTATATATTATTAAATGTTCTTGTGGTTTACTCTATGCGGGTGAGATCACCCGGAAGGTAAAAGACCGAATCACCCAAATAAGTACTCAGTTAGGAACAAATTGACTCGGTTACCCCTGGCTAGGCATTTACGGAAAAAGGACATATTGTATCACAATAAAAATTTATGGTGATTGATGGAGTAAAGAAAAAACAGATCAGGGGGAGATTATGAATTATCTTTAAAAAAACTGTGGAATGGATTCATTGCCTGGACACCCTAATTCATAGGGGATTGAACACGGACTTTGATTTACATGACTGTTTTTGTGATATATTGTTTTACATCTGTGCTAATAAGGGGTATTAGGATGATTTTGACAATGTTTTATGATCATCTGTGGTATTTTATCAAGGGGTCAATTATGTTGGCCTACCCTTTGCAGCTGTAACAGCTTTAACTCTTCTGGGAAGGCTGTCCACAAGGTTTAGGAGTGTATCTATTCGAAAGTTTGGCCATTTTTCCAGGAGCGCATTTGTGATGTCAGGCCCTCATGTGAACGAGAAGGCATGGCTCACAGTCTCTGTTCTAATTCATTCCAAAGGTGTTCTTATCAGGTTGAGGTCAGGGCTTTGTGCAGGCCAGTCAAGTTCCTCAACCCCAAACTTGCTCTTACATGTCTTTATAGACCTTGCTTTGTGCACTGGTGTGCAGTCATGTTGGAACAGGAAGGGGCCATCCCCAAACTGTTCCCACAAAGTTGGGAGCATGAAATGGTTCAAAATGTCTTGGTATGCCGACGCCTTAATTGTTCCCTTCACTGGAAATAAGAGGACCAGCCCAACCCCTGAAAAAAACAACCCCACACCATAACCCCCGCCCATCACTGGATCACTGCACAAAGCAAGGTCCATAAAAACATGGATGAGTGAGTTTGGGGTGGAGGAACTTGACTGGCCTGCACAGAGTCCTGACCTCGATAGAACATCTTTGGGATAAATTAGAGCGGAAGACCATGAGCCAGATAATCTCGTCCAACATGAGTGCCTGACCTCACAAATGTGCTCCTGGAAGAATGGTCAAACATTCCCATAGACACACTCCTAAACCTTTTGGACAGCGTTCCCAGAAGAGTTGAAGCAATTATAGCTACAAAGTATTGGCAAACTCAATATTGAATCCTACGGACTAAGACTGCGATGCCATTAAAGTTCATGTAAAGGCAGGCATCGCAATACTTTTGACAATATAGTGTATGTATCTGTGAAACATGCATGTTATTCAGATTATGTTCCAGCCTGAAAAAGGGCGTTTTGTACTTTGCCTGAAACTTTTGCCATTTGGAACATTGCATGTAACTTATGTCTTTTTGGACTCTTAAGACATTTTAAGTGCAGCAATCCCGGTTTGGCGATATATATATATATACAGGGCTCGACAATCTCCAGGCGCCAGGGCGCCATGGCGACTAGAATTAGTGACCTGGCGCCCGGGGCAGCCCATCTGGGTATCCTGTCTCGGTGCGGACCCCGCTCCCCGGCCCGCGATTGCGTCGAGCCGCGCCGGCCGGTAATTGAGGCCGCGGCTTTGCGGCCTTCTGCAAGCCTATGCTTCCTTCTAAGATCTTGGCGCCATCTAGTGGTGGCCGTTGGTATGACATCCAGCAATGCTAATGGAGCCCTGCCTGCTGCCTCCATTTACACAGGCGAATAGAACCAAAATACACACACATATTTTTCTATATATATATATATATATATATATATATATATATATAATCTATATATATATATATATATATATATATATATATCTATTTAGTAATATGTGTATGTATGCTTTGGTTCTAGTCGTCTGTGTAAATTTTAAGATCGCTTTTTTTCAATATAAAAATTAACCATTGTCGGTCGTTATTGATCGGCTTTTTTTTTTCTCCTCGTGCTGTCAGGGCGAGGAAAACAAAAATAGCCGATTACCGGCTGTGTTGACATCACGTTATCAGCTGTCATTGGCTGACAGCTGATCACGTGGTAAGAGGTCGGGATCGACCCCCTACTCGGATCGGTGATCCAGCGAGTCTCACAGACTCGCTGATCACAGAGCAGGGGGCACGCAGGCCGCTCGTACAGGGGACAACGTCATAGGACGTGGTCCCGGCAAAGCAGAACGACGGCTACAGCGCGGATCTCAAGAAGTTAAAAAAAAAAAAAAAAAAACTGGCTCCTAACTTTTTTAGCTGGCTCCTAGATTCCAAGCAAATTTGTCAAGCCCTGTATATATATATATATATATATATATATATATATATATATACACACACACACACACACACACACACACACACAAATAAATACATACAAATATACATACATACATACATACATACATACACACACACACACACACACACACACCGCATATAAAACAATTAGACTCAAAGGGGTTGATTAACTATAACTGAACTGGAGAGTCAAAAATCCGTTGCAGCTCAGCATAGAAACCAATCAGCTTCCAGGATCTTTGTCAAAGCTTAAAGCTGACGTTAGAAGCTGATTGGCTACCATGCACAGCTGCACCAGATTTTGCACTCTCCAGTTATACTAAATCAACCCCAAAGTTATTTTTATTTGCCCCAAATTCAATGCAGTTTCCTCACAGTGATCAAAATGCCCAGGTGCTATGAAAACAACCTAATGGGTCAATTAGGTTTAGATCTTGCACCTGTCCTTCCCATCTCCTAAGCCTCACCATTAGGCTTTAATTCTGATGGGCAGACTAAGGCCGGACATAAACAGTTCGAATCTCAGCCAGTTCAGCAGGAACTGGCAGAGATTTGAACCGTGAATGGGAAGGCTGAAATGTACCAAGTGGATCGATCAACTTGGGTACAACCATCCTACCGGATCCTCTTCCGATTATCGCTAGTGGCTGCTATAGCTGCTAGCGATAATCACGGTTTTCTCAGACAATAGCCCGACAGGAGGGATTCCTGCATCAACAATGTCCCTGTTGATGGCGGAATCTAGCGAATTTCTTTCCTGCAACCCGTGGTCGCTTCGTGTATGGCCGGCTTTACTGCTTTAATCCACTGCCGAGATACCTGTGTAAATTTTGACATGCCAAGTGCTAGACAAATTCTGGCCACCTGCACATGTTGTTCTAAAGGGCCTGGTGACTAGCACAGAGGTCTACATAAAGGGGGGGAAGTGTTGGATTTTTCTTGGGCAGGGCGGCAGTGGAACAGGTCAGTGTAGAGAATGGGCAATATAAGTACTGGTTCTGAATGTACTATATAATAACGTGAATTTGTTAATTTGCCCATTGAAGATACAATTCAGGTTCACATGACCCACAAAGATCCTGAGAGCATCAAAGCCTGGGAACTGTTGGTTATTGGATGAGGTTTTCCAACATGTTGACTTAGATCATTATCTTTTCTCATTAGTTATTTCCTTTCATAAACAATATCTGTAGTATTGTATTTATTGCTAAACTTTGGTATAAAATGGTACTTTTTTTTACCAGTGTTGACAAAAAAAAATCAACAACTGCCCATATGCCAATAGGAGTAGAAAGAAGTTTATGTTCCATACTACAATGTAAACCTAGGAATCATTTCCCTTTCTTGGGGATCCGCTATACTCTATTTGTATGCAGGAATAAAAAAATGTTCTAACAGGTTTCCAGATATCTGTGATCAGTCCTAAAGAATTGTATCATTGTTGAACACTTGTCAGAAACTCTTCCACAAACAGGTCTCTGATTTGGATTAACTACAGACATACAGGCATGTTAGGAATAAGGAACTGTGCTAGCTGCAGGCATACAATGATATGCTTACCTGTTCTGGAGCCATGTAACGTTCGGTTCCCCTTTTAGCAGTCCTCTGTAATTGTTCTCTGTCCATTTTTTCACTTATTGGTGTAACCAGACCAAAATCTGCTATCTTTACTACCATATCTTCTGCAAACAAAATATTTGGAGGCTGTAAACAGGGAGAGATAACTATTAATCTACACTGTAGACAATGCTATACACCAGGGATCTCCAAACTAGAGCCCTCCAGCTGTTACGGAACTACACGTCCCATGAGGCATTGTAAAACTGACATTCACAGACATAACTAGGCAGGATAGGAATTGTAGTTCCTGAAAAATTGGAGAGCCGTAGTTTGGAGACCCCTGCTATACACTATACCTCTAGGGGCCCACAGGCAATCTCCAAATCATACCGAGTACTGCCAAAACAGGAGCAGTTGTAAAACTATAGTTTTTTTACAGCAATTGAGCCAGCCAAAAGAGAATGTTTTTTAGATGAATGGGATAATGAATGCATGTTCAATTGTTCATATAAAATTAAAAAAGACAGTTAATGGATTTGTCAAGGAGTTCTAAGAGGCAATAAAGTCTCTGTACCGATTCATAATTGCTACTTTTTATATTATTCATGTATATACATAACTGAAAACCAAGGCCAGATTTATTTAAATTATAACATGCATAAAATGTTTGACATTCTAAACCCGATTAAATATAGGCCTGCAGGAACCAGCATGCCAACTATTTTGGTGCCGTTTTTCTAAACAAACACAAAAATACTTTATCTAAAATTTACTGTATGTACTTTGTAAAATATGCATAACCAAGGTAGATATTTGCCATATTGTTAAGTAATTACAATATGGCAAAACTGTGATTTTGGTATACTTTTGTTGATTAAAAAAACCCTGCTTTTGATTTCCCATATACAGTGGTGCATTGCAGGGTAATGTGGAGAATATATACAAATGAAGTGAACCAAGGCAGTCAGACTTCTTTTCATAATGCTTACTATTCTATTTTTATATTTAATTCTTTTAATGCCATCAACAAAAAAATGGAGAGGGACAAGGAAGTGTGCACACCAAATTTACAAGCCCCGCTTTTTGTAGTTCAGTTCACAACCTAATAAAAAGTACTTTATTACTCTATTTCAAACTTTAAAAAAATGAACAACTTTATGTTCATATTACATTCATAACATACATACACAAGTTTATTCAGATTAATGTTTAAAGAAAGTTCAAGAACACTGCTTACAAGACCACTTTATGGGCAATCACTTACTTTTAGGTCTCTGTGAATTAACTTTTTAGAATGAATGTACTCCACTCCATCCACTATTTGTTGGAAAATATCAAGGCTTTTAAGCTTCTCAATTTTTTGCATCCTTTCAATCCAGTCTTCTAACGTTCCTTTTGCACACCATTCCATTTGTATGAACAGGCACTTTAGCTTCTGGTTCTGGCTACAACACAAAACAAAAGGTTTAGGATTTCTTTGAACAATTCTAGAAGCCTTTGTTTTCTTCTTACTGGTCACCACATCACTAATGGGACCTGTAATGACACAGGGTCCGGTGGAAGGAACCACAGTGCACAGCAGGGAAATGCAGCATCCGATACCCCCAAAAGTGGTGGATGTGGGAATTTTTTTAACAAGCTTTGCTCTGCAAGTTTGGGTGGAGTTTGGCAGCATAGGCAATGTGGGCAAGTATTAAGCTTTTTCTTGATAGTCGAACGCCAGTTTTTTGTCAGTTTAAAATAGTTTGTGTTCACCAAGCAGGTCCAAAGAAAAAGGACATGGGGTTCACCAACCCCCGGGACTTTTAAGGTGTCTGAAAACAAAATTTAAAGCGGTTCTGCACCCATTTCATTTAGTAAATCTCTTTGCCTTCCAAATCAGGCAAAGAGTACTAAATGAAATGTTTTTTTTTTTATTTTTTTTTTACTTACCTTGTAATTGAAGACTTCCGGTCTTCTCTCTCTGCGTCGATCGTCGTCACGACGCACTGTCTCCTGGGATCTGGTGTCATTGATCCCAGGAGTCAGTGCGGGCATCTTCCGAAATCTCGCGAGATTTCGGCCACATCTTCCGAAATCTCCCGAGATTTCGGCCACATCTGCCGAAATCTCGTGAGATGTCGGCAGATGTGCCGTTACTGCGCACGCGCGAGTAACGGCGGTGCATGCTGGGCCATCTAAAGTTCCTGTGGGTGTTTCACATGCCCACAGGCAAGATGGCCCCCAGCACAAAAGAAGAAGACGAGGATCTTCATCGGACGAAAACCGGCGGCGATCGAGATGGAAGATGGAACAGGTGAGTCCCCCAATAAAGGTAAGCATCCTTTATATCCCGTATCAAAAAAAAAATAATTTTTACAAGGTGCATAACCGCTTTAAACAATGGTAGTAATGAACAAGGGTTCATGGGAGAAAATGTTCATAAATTTTTTTTTATTAATGTATAACTACATACAAAACATTAATATTTAAAATGTGTTTCCACAACATACGGAAACACAGAACAAGATGATCAATTCTTAGATATTTAGGTGAATTTACATATAAATCTTAAACCTCAAAAGACTCACAGCAAATAGTGGCGCTGTAAAGTATATCATGTATCTGTGCAAATACAGTGCAAAGGAATATATAAAAAATACAATAATAAACTAAACTCTATGTGTAAATCAAACAACACATCTCTCAGTGTCCAGTGATAAAAGCCACGCCCCCTGGCTAAGCGGCAATCATCAACAGTGAGAGCATAGCACAGGAGCCCAAACGAGGAGCGGGACGATTTGAATTGGATGTCCAGATAGCGAGGAGAGGGTGAGACATACACAGGCTGTGCATGATACACCTCGAGTCCGCCGTGACCATAGAACAGACAGTGTGTCATTTGAAGTTGAGCTTGCAGTGCAGTGCAGTGCTGATTGCTACTTTCTTTGCTGGTTTTTACTTTGAAAAATGTGAGTGGATCTTTTGGAGTGTTTGTGTGATTTGCAATAAAGTTTTTACTGATTTACACTATTGGAAGCACCTCTTTTTCATTCACATGTGGAGTTAACCTGTTACACAACTGATCTGTGGAGAATTCAACTGACCCCCTTGGTGGGACCCTTATGCGCAGTAGCCTGTCACGAAAGTGTAGGCACATTCATTTGGTGAGTGCGTTTCTTTTGGGAGAGGAGACACGTATCACTGTGGTGTGGTGGAAGATTTCAGAAGAATTGATTTTACACTTTAAATATCACATGTGGAACTTTCACTGATTTTCATATCACTTGGTTCAGCGGCTTTTTTTGAACTTTAATTATCCGCTGATATATGATTTGCACATTAGATTTATTTATTAATTATTTTTGATCTGTATTGTGTTATATTTTTATCACTGGACACTGAGAGGTGTGTTGTTTGATTTACACATAGAGTTTAGTTGATTATTGTATTTTTTATATATTTTTTTGCACTGTATTTGCACAGATACATGATATACTTTACAGCGCCACTATTTGCTGTGAGTCTTTTGAGGTTTATGATTTATATGTAAATTCACCTAAATATTTTCCTTTTTGTAAGTGGCAGCTTTAGATAGGGTGATCACTAACACTTGAGCGCAGTGGGAGGCATCTAAATAGTATCTATTATAATGCTTAGATATTGAAACAATTTATATTTAACAGTTTGTTCTTTATACCACCCAACATGTTTTTCTCTTGCCGAGCTTCATCAGGAGTTTTTGAAGTAAAGAATAACGATAAACTGAAAATAAAGAAAAAAACATGAATAATCTATAACAGTAATGTAATGAGTACATAGCAAATAAAGTAACATATAGCATATGTGAATTATACCCAAATTAAAATATAGACAGAGCAGTCTATCAAAAAAATGTCAATGAGAACCATACAAAATGAATAAATTGTGACCAGCAGATGGCTTACCAATGTCATAAAAATCTGCACACGGGCATAACCCGATGTTTTAAGCGTTGAATAGAATCAAACAAACAAAATTGACTTCACACACCAGCGTCCACATGTAGACAGGCAATATACGTCTCATTTCAACAATCCAGGGCCCCAGTTAACCATCCAAGGACAGCAGGAGAGTGTCTGACCAATAGACAATTACTGAAAGAGTGGAGATGGAGATAGGAATCTCAATGAGCTAAGTTATAATACATAAATCCTCACCAATGGTAACAGCAGTCACACTCTGGTTAATATTTTGAGCAATTTAATTGCAGTTAATTGTTCACAAATAAAGAGATCCTCACCTACATAACCTCAAATTACAGAGGGTGTTGACCAGTCTGATGCCAGCCAGTGTCCAGGCATGTTCAGGTCTTCATTCGCTGGGCCATTGTTGATTACCACACAGGTATGCTTCAATTTACACTTTGAGGATTTGTCTCTTGGACTTGAGCGTTAATATGCTCACTAAATTCCAGAATTGTTTATTTGAATGGGCTTTCCTTCTATTCTTATTTACATCCAGATCGATAGCAACACCAAATTGTTTGCATTCAGCTCTACCTGCAATTTTTCAATTCAGTAGATCAACACCCTCTCTAATTTGAGGTTATCTAGATGAGGATCTCTTTATTTGGGTTCAATTAACTGCAATTAACCAGAGTGTGACTGCTGTCACCATTGGTGAGGATTTATGTATTATAACTTAGCTCATTGAGATTCCTGTCTCCATCTCCACTCTTTCAGTAATTGTCTATTGGTCAGACACTCTCGTGCTGTCCTTGGATGGTTAACTGGGGCCCTGGATTGTTGAAATGAGACGTATATTGCCTGTCTACATGTGGATGCTGGCAAGTCAATTTTGTTTGATTCTATTCAACGCTTAAAACATCGGGTTATGCCCGTGTGCGGATTTTTATGACATTGGTAAGCCATCTGCTGGTCACAATTTATTCATTTTGTATGGTTCTCATTAACATTTTTTTGATAGACTGCTCTGTCTATATTTTCATTTGGGTATAATTCACATATGCTATATGTTACTTTATTTGCTATGTACTCATTACATTACTGTTATAGATTATTCATGTTTTTTTTTGTTTATTTTCAGTTTATAGTTATTGTTTACTTCAAAAACTCCTGATGAAGCTCGGCAAGAGCGAAACATGTTGGGTGGTATAAAGAACAAACTTTTAAATATAAATTGTTTCAATATCTAAGCATTGATCATGTTGTTCTGTGTTTCCGTATGTTGTGGAAACACATTTTAAATATTAATGTTGTGTATGTAGTTATACATTAATAAAAATATTTTTATGGACATTTTCTCCCATGAACCCTTGTTCATTACTACCATTGTTTAAATTTTATCTTCATACACCTTAAAAGTCCCGGGGGTTGGTGAACCCCAATTCTTTTTTCTTGTTTCTATAAATTTAATTGGGATGCAGTGTCTTTGTTTGACGTTCCTACCCCTATCTCCATTGTTTTAACTATTACCTTCACAAACAGATGTGCCGATGTGAGCGCTGTGTAAACTAAATGTAGCATCAGCTATATACAGGATACAGCGTTGTGTTCCAGCAGCGAAATGGGTACGCTCCATCCCTTTCCCAGAACAAAATTTACTTAGGCTGAGTGATGCTCAGTCATTCAGATAAAGCTTTGTATTTTCTGAATGAATACAAGGCTTCCTCTAAGTGTTTGAGGTGGAGAAGCTGTTGGATGATATAATGATCTCCACCTCAGCCAGAGGAAGCCTTGTACTGTACACAGCGCTGTATACTGTATGTAGCTGACGCCAAGTACCGTTTATAACATAGTACAATACTGTGACTATAAATCATATATGATATACAACCTGTGCAATATTAAAGGAAAGGATCCATAAGCCCCACATAAAAAAGCAGACCCGTTTGAGTGAGATGAAGTAAATGGCAGCCTCAGCCCAGATTCCAGCCAGGCCACGCCCCCAAAATTTCATTCTGCTCCTTGGAACTTAGTCATGGGGATGGAAGTTCTGAGCATAAGAGGGTGTTTATAAAAGCGTCATTGGCAGGCATATGATGAAAATGGATAAAACAGGCGGACAAAATGCACAGGTGCATAAAGAAGTAAATAGATTGGTCACAAGCATCAAAATTGGAAAGTCTCTGCTCTGCAATGACAAAACCAGCAGAACCAATAATCTCAAAACTGCAAAAAAGTAGTAGTTAATTTAAAGTGACCGATATAACTATCCACATACGGAAAGAAAAACAAACAGGAAAATATAAGTCAACCTAGTGAGCATGAACCAATGAAGTTTATTGAGGAAAAAAAAAATGGAAGGGGGAAAAAAAAAAAAATGTATATTAGATTTTATATATATATAAAAGCTTTCCTTTCCTTAAGATACTTTAAAAGCACACGTAACAGTAATTCCTAAAGAAGGAAAGGATCCTACCTGCTGTGGCAGTTCTAGACCTATCTCATTGTTGAACTGCGATTTGAAACTATTTACGAAGATTATTGCTATTCGAATTGCACAGTACCTACAGCCGTTGATACACCTTGACCAAGTGGGATTCATTCCAACTAGGGAAGCCCGTGATAACACAATCAAAGTGTTAAATATTATTCATATTGCACAGGAGACGCATACTCCATGTGTTATAATAGGTACAGGCGCCGAAAAGGCATTCAATCGCGTCAGCTGGAACTTTAGGTTTGCGGTCCTACGTCATATAGGTTTGGGGGAACATATGTTGCAGTGGATCCGTAAGATCTATTTATATCCGACAGCTCAGGTTAAAACTAAACGGAATTTTAATCAGACCACTTCCCTATTATGAACAGGACAAGACAGGGATGTCCTTGGTCTCCGTTGCTATATGCTTTATCCCTGGAAACTTTCCTCTGTATGATCCGCTTGAACCCAGATATTACTGGAGTCAGGATAGGAGAGGAGCAACATAAGGTTTCAGCTTACGCGGAAGACTTGCTCTTTTCACTCACAAACCCTTCAGTGTCGCTCCCGAACCTTATATACGAATTTGAGACATATGGTCGACTGTCTAACCTATGGATTCATTTTAATAAAATTGGAGGCTATGGGAGTAGGCATCTCTATTGTGTTTCTCAGAAACCTACAGGCAAATTTTAAGTTTAAATGGACAGATACAGCTTTGAAATATCTGGGAACGCATATCCCCTCTGATCTATCTCGGGTCTTCGAACTTAATTTTCCTCCTCTTCTGACTAGAACACGTATTACCTTGGAGACCTGGAACCGGGGATTGCATTCTTGGTTTGGGAGATGTAACCTCCTAAAGATGAGCATCTTACCAAAGTATTTATATTTATTCCAATCCTTACCAATTAAGATACCATCTCAGTACTGTTCAGCCCTTATTTATTAAATTTATATGGGCGTATAAGAGACCACGAATTTCCAGCTCCCAATTATCCTTACCTAAACACAGTGGAGGCATTGCACTACCGGATGTATTCAAATACTATCAGGCTGTACATATGGGGCGACTTATAGACTGGAACCGCCATTCAATAAGTAAACGATGGACTCGGATCGAACAGTCGCAAACCGATGTCCTACTGAAAGGGGCACCATGGTGTTTTGATAATCTTACGCATTATCTAAAAGCACACCCTCTGGCCCTACAGTACGTATCTGTTCACAAGTGATTATTAAAACTTCACTCTCGTCACCAGATTCCCCATTGTTGCCCATACTTTGGAAGCCACGATTCCCCCCAGGCTTAAGAGACTACCACTTTTCCACCCTACAACAGACTAATTGCTTTCACGCATCGCATTTTTTTACTACCAGATGGATGGCCGTCCATAGCGGCACTGACGGAGCCCGCAGGCCCCTTTGGTTTACCGTTCTGGAAGGCTTTGCAGCTCCACCATTTTCTCCCATTCACTAAAGTTTCCGGGGAGGTTCAGACGACAACTATCTACATTTGAAAAGTATTCCTCGGAGGAAGGGACCCTGACGCAAACACTCTCGAAGATGTATGGTCTACTGATTATCCCCCCCCCCCCCCCGGAACAACCATATCCATCGTGGATGGAGAGGTGGGAAGAGGAGATGAACTGTAAGTTTACAAATAGCCAAAGACCAAATATAATTAGACTCGCGTTGAAGTCATCCATTTGTACCAAGATCCAGGAGACCAATTATAAAATATTGACACAGTGGTATCACACTCCATGCATACTAGCTCATTATGCCTTTGCCTTGCAGGGTGTCTTTTTTTTTTTTTTTTTAAGAGGCTTTACTTCATCTTTAATAAGATGGAAGATCTTACACATTCGTTATGGAGACAGTGGAATAAATGTATCCTCTCTGAAGAAGGTTCGACTTTGCTCAATTCATGATTGTCGGGCATAGGGGTATTAGGGCCACCTTTCCCCCTCGCTTTTTTTTTTTTTTCTTCTTCTCTTTAGGAAACTAAAAAAGGATAAGGTGATTCTGGGCATAGCTGCTGAGGATTGTGGATATTATTATTTTATTTTTATTTTTTTGTTATCTTCTCAGGTCGCTATAAAAACGGTGCTATATCCTCATAGGATAAACATGGAAGGTGCTATGTATGATTTGATTATTATGTGGATTATTGTTTTATTCTAACAATGTATTTTTTATGTTACTATGTATATATGGCTCGCGTGAGAATCTGGAATCACTTTTTTTGCAGTTAAAATAAAATATTTGAAAAAAAAATAAAATAACTCAACATGGCAATTAATGTCTAAACCGCTGGTAACAAAAGTGAAAATGTCCAAATTGGGCCCAAAGTGTCAATATTTTGTGTGGCCACCATTATTATCCAGCACTGCCTTAACCCTCTTGGACATGACGTTCACCAGAGGTTCACAGGTTGCCACTGGAGTCCTCTTCTACTCCTCCATGACGACATCACGGAGCTGGTTGTTAGAGACCTTGCGCTCCTCCACCTTCCGTTTGAGGATGCCCCACAGATGCTCATTAGGGTTTAGGTTTGGAGACATGCTTGGCCAGTGCATCACCTTTACCCTCAGCTTCAAGCAAGCCAGTGGTCGTCTGGAGGTGTGTTTGGAGACTGACATGGAGACCAACATGATAACGACCCTAAAGGGAGCGGATCATGCTCTGCTTCAGTATGTCACAGTACATGTTGGCATTCATGGTTCCCTCAATGAACTGTAGCTCACCAGTGTCGACAAAAAGCTCCCATCGAAAATTTTCCGTCGGAAAATCCAACCGTGTGTACGTGGCATATTCTGGTCCATGGAGAGAAATAAAAAAAAGTGTCTAGCTAGATACAACCTGTGTGGCTATTGAAAAACAAGGATTGTTTGAAAGATATCCATACAAATTTTGGTGGTTTAGGCAATATGGACATTACTTTGGTGGCACAGCCAGATTTTTTTTTTTTCATTATTCATACTAAATTTAGCAGCAAGTGCTGATAATTCGGCATATTGTACAAAGATGTCAAAGCTTTCACCATATAGTCTCAAATGCTAGTTATGCAATAAGTGTCACTGTTAGAACATTTATCGTAATTATCAGATTTCAAGGATATGACAGTACACATTTCCAATGAGGTTCAGGGTTAGTATTTGTTGTAGGACCTGGTAAGGGATTAAAGCAGCTTATTTTGGAAATATTCAATTTTTTGGGGCATGTTAAAGAAGATTTTATGCTTACTGCAAAATCAATTTCTTATCTTATTAATGGAGCGACAAGTGTAGTTGTAGGGGTTTATGCCTAATGCCCTGTACACACGGTCGGACTTTCCGACGGAAAATGTGCGGTCCGATCGGGTTGTCCAGAAATCCGATCGTGTGTGGGCTCCTTCGGACTTTTTCCCTCGGAATTTGATTGTTTAAATTCCGATCGTGTGTAGACAATTCCGACAGACAAAGTGCCACGCATGCTCAGAATAAATTACGAGACGAAAGCTATTGGCTACTGGCCTCGTTATAGTCCCGTCGTACATGTTGTACGTCACCTCGTTCTGAACAATCGGATTTTCAGGCAACATTGTGCAACCGTGTGTATGCAAGACAAGCTTGGGCCGAAATCCGTCGGAAAAATTCTGACGAATTTTGTCATCAGAATGTCCGACCGTGTGTACAGGGCATTATACTGTCAATCCCACACCCAGGTTTAACCACTTAAGGACCAGGCCTCTTTTTTAGATGTGTTGTTTACAAGTTAAAAAATTTTTTTTTGCTAGAAAATTACTTAGAACCCCCAAACATTATACATTTTCTTTTTCGAATACCCTAGAGAATAAAATGGCGGTCGTTGCAATACTTTCTATCACACCGTATTTGCGCAGCGGTCTTACAAGCGCACTATTTTTGGAAAAAATACACTTTTTTTGAATTAAATAATATGACAACAGTAAAGTTAGCCCAATTTTTTTTTTATATTGTGAAAGATAATGTTACCCTGAGTAAATTGATACCAAATATGTCACACTTCAAAACTGCGCCCGCTTGTGGAATGGCAACAAACTTTTACCCTTAAAAATCTCTATAGGCGACATTTAAAAAATTCTACAGGTTGCATGTTTTGAGTTACAGAGGAGGTCTAGGGCTACAATTATATTGCTCTCGTGCTACTGATCGAACGATACTTCACGTGTAGTTTGAACAACATTTTTATAATGCGGGCGCTACTCACGTATGTGTTCGCTTCTGCACGCGAGCTCGGCGGGATGGGTCGCAATTCAAAAAAAAAATTTCTTATTATTTATTTTACCTTTTATTTTTACACTGTTTAAAAAAAAAAAAAAATTGTGTCACTTTTATTCCTATTAGGCCCCTTTCACACATGCGGACCGTATGTCCGTTTTTCATCCATCCGTTTTTGGATGAAAAACGGACATACATGCATGTCTATGGGGCAGCGGGTGTCAACGGATGAGCATCCGCTGATACCCGCTATTGTCCGCCTCCGCAATTGTCCGATTCTGCAGACGGAGGAAAACCCTATTTTTTCATCCGTCTGCAGAGCGGATCGGATGAACACGGACAGACGGTCCGTGTTCATCCGATCCCCCATAGGGCAGAGCGGAGAACTGACATGGCGGTCCCTGCACAGTGTGCAGGGACCGCCCTGTCATCAGCCGGCTCAGCGGGGAACAGCTGAGCGATCCCCGCTGAGCAGCGGATCTTCACGGGGCGGATCATTACGGATCCGCCCCGTGTGAAAGAGCCCTTTTTCGTATGACAGGACCTCTTAAATATGAGATCTGGGGTCAAAAAGACCTCAGATCTTATATTTACACAAAAATGCAATAAAAAAATAAATAAAGAAATTGTTATTTAAAAAAGTTAAGTAAAAAAAATGGCCCTTTAAGAGCTATGGGCGGAAGTGACGTTTTGACGTCGCTTCCGCCCTGCAATGTCATGGAGACGGCTAGGGGCCATCTTCCCCTCACTCGTCTCCATGTCTAGCCAGGAGAAGGACCGGATGGATCGACTCCGCCGCAGTAAGCGGCGGAGGGCACCGGAGTGCGGCGGGAGGGGGGCCCTCTCCCGTCGCCAGTAAAAGTGATCTTGCGGCGAATTCGCCGCAGAGACCACTTTTATCTTGTAGCCGGCCGAATACGAGGATAAAGGGGTTATGGCAGCTAGCCGCTGCCATAACAATGACATTCGTCCTTAAAGTGAGGATGTATATCGGCGTTTCGGCAAGTGGTTAAAGTGGTTGTAAACCCTTACAGACCGCTTTGTGCTTCAGGTAAGCCTATAATTAGGCTTGCCTGTAGCTACCCAGGATATCTCCTACACCTGCACGGTTTAGGAGATATCCCCTGTATTTGCATGTGCCGACATCATTGGCACATGCGCACACACAAACTGAAGCAATGGCATGTATGTGCGGTTTCTTCGGTGAGTGTGCCGTTACCGCGCGTATTACATAATGAGTATTACATAATGAGCTAGTATGCTATACATACTAGCTCATTATGCCTTTGTCTTGCAGGTGTTAGTTTTTTTTTTTCAAAGTTTACAACCACTTTAAAAGCCATCACGTTGGACCAACGGTATCCTCTGGCTGGGGCCTATACAGGGCCAGATTAAGAACATCATGGGCCTGGTGCTGAGGATTTTGGTGGGGCCTTTTATAAACAATAAATAAATAAATAAATAAAAATGCAAACAATTTTTTGTTATAACAAATTAAATTAAAGAGAGAGAGAAAGGGGATGAAAGAGGTGTTAGGGGTAAGGGAAAGAGGATTAGAGAGAAAGGGGGGGATGAGAGAAAGAGGATGCACATGAGCATGCATGGGAATAACATCAACGCAGCCAAGGCAAGTGACCGAAGGCACAGAACCCAGAAGGAAGACCGAGTGAAGATGGGAAAGGATGGGGAGTTTGGGACTTTAGATGAAACAATTGAATAGTGGAGGTAAGTTACAGTACAACGTATTTTATTTGTTTGACATAGATCTCAAAATATTAAAACAGTTTATATCGCATGAATGCACATGGAGCATGCCCAAAGATATGGCATAGAACAGGAGGTATATACATGCAAACACATGATAGAGGTGGTAAATGTGTAGGGAGGGGGCATACATGTGCCAATAGCACCATGCACGGTGCTGGCACACGCTCCCACATGATATATATACATCTATCGAATAATATAAAAACATCATGAAGTATATTGATGGTAAATGAATAGAAATTCATATGTGGTGTAGCTGCGACATCAAATGAAGCTCTACGCGTTTCGTGGGTACTCCCACTCGTCAGGAGCGGATGCAGCAGACATTCCTATGGAATATATATATATATATATATATATATACAAAGAGTAAAAACCTAAACTCGAGAGAGTTACACAGATTGATTTTAATAAATGTAGACGTTAAACCAACAACACTCACCAACCTAGACAGCGATCGAGCTGCGGGGTAGCTAGCATAGGGCCCGGCCAAGAACATGGGCTCCACCGCGGGAGCTGAGGCGGCATATTACAATGATGCAGCATCTGGTGAAATGGGGGCGTGAGAAAGTAAGAATAAAGTCTCCATGTGGCCAGTACTTGAAATGTACTTCGTGAGGCAAGAGTATCTGGGAACAAAATATTGAAATACGTATATAGTTACAACTATAGCAAATTCTAAGTGGTAATTATTTTATAAGGTTAAACCCAGTGTAGCTCCACGGAAGGTGATGACGAGGTAGGAAAGGTGCCAGGGGGTGTGAAGGTAGCAGTGTAGCAGTATAGAGGGATGGTGAGCAGTTATCTCAATCTATAAAGTGTGACCAACGTAGAAGGATCTGTAGCGAGTGAAAAATATGAATAAGCAAAAGTGTTTAAAACAACACGCATTGCGTCACCAAAGGAAAAGAAAAGAAAACAAGGGAAAAATAGAAATGTGAGCAGGGAGGGAAGCTTACCCTGATGCTGCATCCAGGCATCGCCAGCAAACAAACGTAGCCGGTGTGCACACGTCCCAGCAGCAGGCTGATCAATTGAACAGCCTACTACAATGGGGGATATGAATGTGTTATTATTCAATTGTTTCATCTAAAGTCCCAAACTCCCCATCCTTTCTCATTCATTATAGGGATGGAAGCACCTATGGGTGCTTCATTTAAAGTCCCAAACTCCCCCCCATTATAACCAAGTGAAGATGGAAGCGCCTGGGCCGGATTGATCACAGCACAGCACTGGAGGGCTCATTCTGACAATTTAAGTGTACCCTAATGTGCTAATATGCTGTGCATACTTGTACATTATGGCATAACCTACCTCAGGGCCTCTAAAAAATAGTAATGTTAGAAAAGTTTACTACCGCTTTAATATCATAGGAACCCTGGAGCCTCTCATGGGGCCCCCTACTGACCCACATATAGTTGTCAACATTTCAAAAATATTTTCAGGGACACTTTTTTACAAGTGCTATATTTAGAGTAGCTGACATCCCCTATGTTCATCTATACATCACAATAGTAATTACAAAATTAAATAAGTACTAATAATGGGGCAGAACAAATATGAGGACTGAGATTTCCTTTAGTTCAACTAACAAAAGTGTGCCCATTATAGAGCTGGTAACATTGAGGATATTCAGTATAATTTTAAAGAACTGTTTTTGTGGGTAAGAGGCATAGAGGAGGCGAATTGATGGTATAAAAGTGGGAAGTATGTGCAGGTGAGGGAGAGGAATGTGGAGGGTCTAACAGTGGGCACTATGTACATGAGAGGAGTGCGGAGGGTATGACAGAAGGCACTATGTACAGGAGAGGAGTGTGAAGAGTATGACAGTGGGCAGTATGTACAGCAGAGGAGTGTGGAGGGTACGACAGTGGGCACTATGTACAGGAGAGAAGTGTATGACAGCGGGCACTATTTACAGGAGAGGAGTGTGTAGGATATGATAGCGGGTGCTATGTATAGGAGAGAAGTGTGGAGGGTATGACAGTGAGCAGTATGTACAGGAGAGAAGTGTGGAGAGTATGACAGTGGGCACTATGTATAGGAGAGGAGGATGAAGGAATCTGGGAAGGAAAAATGTAAAGGTTTGTGGAAGGATGTTTAGGGACTGTGTAGCAGTTAAGCGGGCCACACATGGATTGAAATTACACCAATTAATCAGAGGCCAGTCATAGTCGATCTATGTATGGGCCACCTGGTTTTACACAAGTCAACCTATTAACCGACTTGAGTACAACCAGCCTGTCAGGTTTTCCCTAAAACAATCAGTGCTGCCAGCTATAGTTCGCAACACTGATCATTGTATTCACTGGCAGAACACAATAACACAGAGTTCATCCTCTAAGTCTGCTGCAGCTTGTATTTAAACTGGCCGCTCTCTATGTAGCTTCTGACCGACTGCGCAAGCAGCCCTGTATCTCCGGAAGCATAGATGATAGCAGCCCCATGTTTTAACCAGTGCTGGAGTAGGTCTTTAGCTACCTACCCCCCGTGTGGGGTCTCTGACTCCTGATCGCTGAGCTACAACCCTCGAAGTCGATCTTTTTTTTTGGGGGGGGGGGCAAATGGGCCTATCTTGAGAAAGGGGCCTGGAGCTGCAGCTCCAATAGCGCCTATGTTAATCCGGCCCTGGGCCTATACACATTTATTGTGGAACTACTTGTATTTATTTGAAAAATTTCTTCATAGCCAATGAAGAACTCTACAGGCCAAAACAAAGTGTGGCAGTACGTGTTGCTTGTGTACCAGCCCACACATGCCTGCAATTAGGATGGTGGGAACAGATCAGTGTGTATGGCATGCGTGGGTTTGGTAAGCATGTTTTGTGGATTCGTTAGGAACACCACCACTTTTGGGAAGCCCCTGAAGAAAATACCCTGCTTCACGCCACCAGTACCCATCTATGACCTTTGAGGCTCGATTCACACTAATGCGTTTTTTGATGCTTTTTGCATTTTGCAGAAATGCAGGGAGTTTTTTTTAACATGGGTTCCTGAGGAACACGTTTTTTGTGCCTCTGCGTTTTTGGAAAGAGTCGGGGACTTTTTTCCCACAAAATGCAGAGTTTTGCATGCAATAGACTTCAATGGACCCGCATCCAAAATGCAAGTACTGCATTTTTACTGCGATTTACGTTATTTTTTTACATTCACTGTATTATAGCTGGTTGCTAAGGAATGGGCTGGGAAGCATGTCCTTAAGATGAGTCATCTGCTGTCAGCGGGCTTCCCCGATGACAGCTGAAGGTATTAAAAAAAAATTGCCGGCTAAAAAAATGGCATGGGGTACCCCCAAAATCCATACCAGACCCTTATCTGAGCATGCAACCCGGTAGGTCAGGAAAGGGAGGGGACGAGTGCGCACCCCCCTTTCCTGAACCATACCATTCAGCATGCCCTCAACATGGGGGGGTGGGTGCTTTGGGGCAGGGGGGGCCTTCGACCCGCAGAATATGTTTGGCGGACAGAGCAGAGCAGATCAGTATGCAAGATGCCTCCAGTGCCTCTGCTGCCCCCTGATATACGCCACCGCGTTGGCATTGTCTGACTGGATCCAGGTCAGCAAACAACGAAGGCGATCTGTCCAATGAGTCAGAGACAACCGGATCACTCAAAGCTCCAGAACATTGATAGGCAGTCGAGCCTCCATTGGAGTCCAGCGACCCAGAGCAGAGTCTGATCCCAAGACTTTGCCCCAGCCCGACAGGCTGAACGAGAAGGAAGGACTTTCCTTTCCGTAATGCCGATGACCTCAGCCACCAGAGGAGAGAGGCCCTCGTTGACCGCCCCAGGAGAATCTGCTTGTCCAGGGTAGCGAGAGATCTGTTCTATTTGAATAAGATTTCCTTCTGCAGGGTTCTTGTATAGAACTGGGCGAACAGAACCGATTTGAAAGTTAGCCACCATCAGGCCCAAAACCCACATGCAAAAATGCAAGCCAAGAGCTGTTGGACTGCTGACAAGAGTTTCTGTAATTTTTCTGATGGGAGGAACACCTTGGCCTGCTCTGAATAAAGAATCAGTACTAGATATTCCAAGCGCTTGGATGGGACCAAAAAACAGAGTTCCTGAGGTTTAGGATTCTGCCCGAACACATGGTGATCTTCACCCTGATCTTTCCCTCGTCTCAACAAGGTCAGGACTGGGGCCAGGACCTTGGTGAACACCTGGGGAGCGGAGACCAGGCCGAAAGGTCAGAAAGTCCCCCTGGTGCAGGGAGGCTACCACTGAGCAAATGGACTCCATTTTGAACCTGCACAAAGGCATTCAAGTCCTTGAGGACCAGGATCGGGCGAACACCATCTTGGGAACAGTGATCAAGGTGGAGTAAAACCCCCTGAACCTCACCGAAACTAGCACGGGAACAATCACTCTGAAGGAGCAGGTCCTGCACAGTCCTGTACAGGGTGTCCTGCACAATCCCATACAGGGAATCCTACACCACAGGAGAGATCCATTTCTTCAGGAGGGTCTCCTCAAAGAGGTAACGTACCTGAATCGCTTGGGGAATACAAAACGGATGCTTTGGGTGACCCCATCCAAAATTTGTTTAAATAGTCGGGATAAAAGAAGATCTTAGCTGCCCGAGGTGGTTTCTGCGTACCAAAAGAGACAGGTAACACATCAGATGCTCCCACGGGATCCTCAATGATCAGCGTCTCACGCACCGAATCAATGAGAGCAGTAACTAACATCTTTTCCTGTGCAATGGTTTGCATGACACAATTGCTTTATCTCCTGCATAATTGTCCAATATGGCTACCTCATAAATTTTTTCGACAGGTGGATGCCTTTTTTAGGGATCTCATCTGGAGAGATAGGCATCCTCAAATTAGTTTGGAAGTCTTGCAGTTGCCTAAGGATGGAGGTGGTTTAGCAGTTCCTAACGCCAAGTTGTATTACCTGGCATCTCAACTTCAGCAATTAAGTGGCTGGAATGTTATAGATTCCAAGGACCCTCTATAACAAATTATATAATCTCAATTCCCGATGAAGCCATTGGTTCAGCTAATAGTAGCTCACCATTTCTACAGCAAACCGTTTCCTACATTTGATTTAATTCAAAAGTTTGCACTACTGTTCAAAAACCTACTTTCCATGAGGGATATACGCAGTATATGCCTATATGGAATAACCCTCTACTACCTGAGGTTTTGAAACTTGAAAATTTTGGGGCATGGAAAAGGGTCTGCATTACACTACTTCATCAGCCTTTTGTCAATGTGGAATTGCAACCATTCAATAAATTAGCTACTGCAGTGAGAGGTAGCACGTCCTGTCTCTCACTGCACTTCCATGGATCACATACAAATATATTTTTTACCACTACATCAGAATTTGAACCCATACCTACCACCATTTGGTTATGGGTTTCTCATCTTTGTTGGGATCATGGTATGCGCCCAGTCTTTTCAATGTCAGGTTCTGACCTCAGCTCCCGGGAATGATACCTTTGACAGCCCACCCTGTCTGGATGCACAGACTCAGACTCTAAAGGCTTACCCAAGTGCAACTGCCCCTGAAGAGTGTAATTTTATATACACGAAACGCGGCAAGCATACTGGATGCACATATTCTGTAGATTTATTGATTTTAATATACTGTATGTACTAGATTTCTTTGATATTATTTTGTTTCCACATGGAAGATCTTACCATTTACCATACTATGGGCCTGCCATGCTGCATTACTGTTTTCACCATACATGTTTTTTTAACATGTGATTGCATATTTACTCATTGCATTTATGTTATGCTGTGATACTTTTTGACAATAAAAGGTATCCTTTTCAAAACCGACTTCTCATTTAGTCACTCTCACCCACCTCATTCAAAGTCCTGAAATCCCCCCTCTTTGCTACGATATAGGGATGGAGACGTGTTCCTGCATGTTTCACTCAAAGGCCAAAATGTTTCCTCTTATATTACATTATTATTCACATATCTCATTATACCCCTTTAAAGTTATATTCCTGGGGCAAAGCAATCACACCAAATTTCCCAAGATGTACTACCGATACGGGAACATTAATTCATATGATGTGGCGATGTCCCAAATTGCACCGATATTGGAAGAACATATTTGATATGTTAAATACTTTATGCTCTACACATGTCTGTTCTGATCCCAAAATAGCGTTTTTTAGGGATCATACCCAAAGCTATACTCCCATTCGCAATGCAAAGAACCATGTATTTAGCCCGCAAACTCTTATTACAGAAATGAATATCAAAAATCCTGCCAACAATTGCTCAGTGGATCTATGCGATCGATAATTTAAGAAGGGAGGAATTGGCATATAGACATAGGTATTGCCTAGAAAAATTTCGGAAAACTGTAATTGGAAGGCTGTAATTTTCATCTCTTGGAGTACAGTACAGGACATGGGAAGAGTATTTATACACAATGGGTTGTAACAGTGTTTCTCATTTCATTTGTTTTTCAAATTTTTTTTTTTTTTCAGTTTTGAGACACCCCAGGCTAAGGGCTCATTCACACATGCGGTTGAGGGTGGTAAAATATCATGTAGAGAGGAAAAGATCGCCCCTACTCCTGAACAGCCCAGGTGAATAATTAATAAGGAGCAACCTCAGCCTACAGGTCTCCGTCAAACCACACATACTGATGCATTTCACCCCACCGATGGGCCAGGCAAAATGAATCAGGGTGTGTGCTTTGGTGAAGATATATACAGGTGTATCTCAAAACATGTCATTTTAAATTACTGAAATAACATTTTTGATAAAGTGACACTCAGAGATTCATTACACACACAGTGATATATTTCAAACATCTTTCTTTTAATTTTGTATTTTTGGCTTACAGCTAGTGAAAACCCAGAATTCTAAAATAAAATAAAAGATTTTTAATTCAGAAATGTTGGCTTACTTAAGTATGTCCATGTACAGTATAGTAAGCACTCAATACTTGGTGAGGGCTCCTTTTGCATGAATTACTGCATCAATGCGGCGTGGCATGGAGGTGATCAGCCTGTGGTGTTATGGTAGCCCAGGTTGCTTTGAAAGCATATCATACAAAAAAACCTGGTGTGTTCCTGTCTAGACAGGCAGGAACCAGATGACCAAAAGAGTGTCACAACATGCAAGGATGAAGATAGTAATGCAAAAAAGTTTATTTATTTGTAAATACAAAAAAAGGATTAACATATTATTCCACAATGGGCACATTAAAAAGGGATTGACATGCGCAACTGAATAACACCCAATGGAAATACCATGTCAAATAAATCCTGGATGTGACAACAAGGGGACAAAAATAACACAAAACAAAATAAACAAACAACATGTAACAATGCGTCCGGACGCCAGAAATCTATGTGTGGATATCCCTAACTTGTCAATTGACGAGTGTATGGAAAAAAGCTGTCTATAAGTGGGGGTATCCACACAGAGGTCCCAGGATTACTCAAGCCTGTGTTAGATGGGGAGAAAAGAAGAAACCAAGAGGGGGGGAGAGAAGGATGCCATACGATACCCAATCCTAATCCGCTGGGGTGATGCATCCAATATTGACGTTTAGGGGGGAGGAGGGACGTGATGATCCCATGTGAACAAAATTCTGTGTTGAGTCTCTTAGTTTGAAGGGTTTTTCAACAGATGTACTGTAAATACTTTGCTGTGATCAGCTCTGCTGGATAGCGTATGAATACACTGACCGCTGTTCCCCTTATACCGTGTATGTCCACCTTGAATAGATATGTCATCTATTCGGGTGCTTGTTCAGGTCTCCGTCCTCCATTCCGTGTCTCCGGATCTCCTAAAGCTCAAACCCAGCCGGGGCTGTCTTCCGGGACGTGAGGCGGCGTCACGTGGCGCTATGTCAACGCGTTTCGCTATGGAAGTGGCGTAGCTTCGTCTGGACGTGCGGGCGGGCCTTACGTTGTCCCTTCTTATGGCAGATCGCCACGCAAGGGAACCACCTATTAAGCATCTTTAAATGGACAATGTGTTTTGCATTTAATGTCCATTCACGGTCTCTATTATGCTTATGCTTCTCTAAATATGGGGAAGAATGTACGGAGGGGGACACAAGAAGTGATAGAGCAGGAAGAAAGGGAACAAAGGAGTAAATCCAAATAGACATAAGGAATACATAATAAATAAATAAATTACAATGATGATACCCGTAAATCGGCTCAGTAGCCCTGCTAATTATGGTAGGAAACGGAATAATTCAAAATCCAAATTATATTATAAATACAAAGGATAAGGGGAGAGGGACTAGAGATGACAATACATGACATAATATAAATCAATATGTTACAGCATACATCCAAGCTCGAGGGATGCCTGTATCCTATGAGATGGCATACAGGGATGCTGCCTAGGTTCAGAGTTAAACAATAAAAGGAAGATATATATATATGTACATTCTAAGTATCCCAACAGACATCAATGTGGATGCATAGATAATCTGCATGTATTGCTGTATAGGCGCATCAAAAAACATTCATGGATATATGGATAGGTGTCCAGCCGCGAGTATCGATGTTGGCAAAAATAAACCCCATATGTTACTGGATACCCTATCTTTATGCATATAGGTATGTATATACATGCTCATATATCCACAATGGACTGAATTTACTGTTAAAGGAACCCCCTGATAGATAAAGCCAAAATATAGAATAATCTTATTGGCTTTTAAGGGGAATCCTGATACATGTCAATGTTTGCGTTGTCCGATGCTCATATAGAATCACAGAAATGTATGTTGTGCTTTGAAAGCAGCCTTCAGATTGCCTGTATTGTTGGGTCTGGTGTCTCATCTTCCTCTTGACAATGCCCCACAGATTCTCTATGGGGTTTAGCTCAAGCGAGTTTGCTGGCCAATCAAGCACAGTGATACCATGATCATTAAACTAGGTATTGGTACTTTTGGCAGTGTGGGCAGGTGCCAAGTCCTGCTGGAAGAAGACTGTGCTGACTTTGGGCTTGATAAAAACACAGTGAGCCAATACCAGCAGATGACATGGCTCCCCAAATTATCACTGACTGTGGAAACTTAACACTGAACCTCATTCAACTTGGATTCTGTGCCTCTCCACTCTTCCTCCAGACTCTGGGACCTTGATTTCCAAATGAAATGCAAAATTTACTTTCACCCGAAAAGAGGACTTTGGACCACCGAGCAACAGTCCAGTCGTTTTTCTTCTTAGTCCAGATAAGACGCTTCTGACGTTGTCTCTGGCTCGGGAGTGGCTTGACACAAGGATTGTGTTGTAGCCCATGTCCTGGATACGTCTGTGTGTGGTGGCTCTTAAAGCACCAACACCAGCCGTAGTGCACTCCATGTGAATCTCCCCCAAATTGAATGACCTCTCAAGGCTGCGGTTATCCCCGTTGCTTGTGCACCTTTTTCTACCACACTTTTTCGTTCCACTCAACTCACCATTAATATGCTTGGATACATCACTCTGAACAGCCAGTTTCTTTAGCAGTGACCTTGTTTGACTTACCCTCCTTGTGGAGGGTGTCAATGACTGTATTCTGGACAATTGTCTTAACAAGTCAGCAGTCTTCCCCATGATTGTGTAACCCAGTGAATCAAACAGACTATTTAAAGACTCAGGAAACCTTTACAGGTGTTTTACAGTCTACACAGGGCTTTTTTTCAGGTGGAACTCAGTTCCACC
Source organism: Lithobates sylvaticus (assembly GCA_028564925.1). NCBI lineage: Eukaryota > Metazoa > Chordata > Amphibia > Anura > Ranidae > Lithobates > Lithobates sylvaticus. Next base: position 168,571,201 of record CM053028.1, read on the forward strand.
ACCTCTGGCTCAGACCCGTTGGTGCCTGCTCACCACAATCACTTGTAAACACAGAAGTCTGGTTTCTGTGTTTACAAGTGACAGCTCTGCACTGTGTGCAACCCTCCTGAACTCTGTATGTAATGCAATCCTGGTATTTAATGCCCCTAGACCCTCCTACTGACTACTAATCTAACACCCACTATTTGATGTGATTTGAGTCTACAATATGTCACAATCACAATATTCAAATTTTCTGAGATACTGAATTTTGGGTTTTCACTAGCTGTAAGCCATAATCATCAAAAATAAAAGAAAAAAAATGCTTGAAATATACAACTCTGTGTGTTAAAAATCTATATACATACGAGTTTTACTTTTTGAATTGAATTACTGAAATAAATTTACTTTGATGATATTCTAACTTTTTGAGATGAACCTGTAAGCTTATCATTTTTTCACCTGGGCCACCTTCAGGAGAAAGGATGACCTTAGGCATAAGGCAACCTTGTCATTGTGACATATGAGGAAAGCTCTTTATAGGAAAGGACAACAAGTTTGAAACACGTCTGACAGATGTGATGGCGATCAAAAAGGTTATTTGCAGGAGAGATCTTCTAGGGGACATATGTCAAACACAAGGCCCACAGGCCGAATCTGGCCCGCCAGGCCTTGTCATGTGGCCCTCGCATCCAGTTTTGCAGCCAGAACATGATTAAACTCTATTCTGCCATCTCCAGCTCTCACTATCCACTGTCTCTCTGCCCCTGGCATTGGTAAACACAGAGCACACCCTGAACTCGGTACCTAGTGCACATAGCGCACCCCTAAACCCTGCACTCTGTACATAGCACACCCCTGCACTCTGTACATAGCTCACCCCTAAACTCTGCACTCTGTATGTAACAACCTCCTGAACCCTGCGCTCCAAACTTAGTGCACACCAGATACAACTGGCCCTTTGAGGGCAACCATACTGCTAATGAGGCCCAAGATGAAATGGAGTTTGACACGGAATATTCCTGATGGGTTGAAAGGGTGGTTTCTGCAAGGCAGAAAGAACCCAGTTGAGATCCCAAGGAAGCACAGGGTGCTGCAAGGGGGGCTTATTACAAGATACACCTTAAAGAAAGGGAGAGTGAAATCAAAAGTCTTTAAAGAGGAAGTAAACCCTGCAAACCCTTTGTTCCCTGCAAAGTAAAAGCATAATGGGCTAGTATGCATTGCATACTAGCCCATTATGTGCCACTTACCTGCAAACAAAGACCGCAATGTCACCGTGTCCATCTTCACCCCTTTTCCTTTCGGGGCTCCAGCTCTGTTACTGGCAGGAGCCGCGTGACGGCATTCGCGTGGGAGCCAACGGTCATGGCATGGGCACTATAGAAACAGCACGATCGTGCCCTTTCTTCAGGGCGCATGTGCCGATGACGGCGCAATCATATATATGGTTATTATATCCTAAACCGTACAGGTTTAGGAGATATTTCCAGTAACTATATGTAAGCCTTAGTATAGGCTTACCTGTAGGTAAAAGTGGTAAGGGTTTACAACCACTTTAAGAATGAATAAGGCAGAGACCTTACCTTTGAGAGTGCTTAAGGCCAAGTTATGGTCAAAACCTATTTGTAAGAAGGCCAGACAGAGGCAAAGAGTAATCTCTGGGACTAGATAAAGAACAAAAAAGGGGCGCCTCTAAGTGCAATATTTTAAAAAGGATCTTTTAATGATAATCAATCAGCCAAATGGCTATTCACATTTCAGTTGTGAGATACAGGCATGTGTTTATCATGATGTGGAGTGTATGGTCACTCTGCTATCTGGGAATGCAGCCTCGGTGCGGTCCTGTAGTGCTGAGAAGGCACGGTTGATAAGATTAGGGGATCCAGATGAAGTTGTCAGCCGAATTTGGGTTTGCTGAGCAGGGGCGAATATATTCTGAAGTCTGCAGATCTGATGAAAATGCGGAAGCATCGAAACGCGTCATCTGATACGCCCAACGTCCCTTCCGGTTCCAGACTGCACTGAGTGCGCTCCAAGCTGACCCGCACGCCGCACGAGTCACCTACAGACCGGCAGGGCTTACTGCAGACTTCAGAATATGCTCGCCCCTGCTCAGCAAACCCAGATTTGGCTGACAACTTCATCTGGATACCCTAATCTTATCCAGTGCCTTCTCACTGCTACAGGACCGCACAAGGCTGCATTCCCGGATAGCAGAGTGACCATACACTCCACATCATGATAAACCCATGCCTGTATCTCACAACTGAAATGTGAGTAGCCATTTGGCTGATTGATTATCATTAAAAGATCCTTTTTAAAATATTGCACTTAGAGGCGCCCCTTTTTTGTTCTTTATCTTGTGTTTCAGAGTTTGCTTCACTCCTAAGGGAGCTGCCATTTGTGCTATTGTTTTATTGTTCTATTATTTTATGGACATTTAGCTTTACTTCACATCAGGACTTTATAAGCCAATTTATTTCTCTCAGGGGTCAGACAAGTATTTAACCCACGGTTCCCGAATCTTGTCAAATAGGGTCAGTTTGTCCTGTTAGATCGCTGAGAGGTGTTCATTCACCATGATAGATGTCAATTTATTTTTTACCAGTTCGAATGGGATAGTGGGTGTCTTCCATGATCTGGCAATTGCTAAACTGGCTGCTGTGAAGATCAAGGCTACCAGTTTCCCTGCCTGTTTAGGTGTACCCTCTACTGGGCGTCCCAGGGGAGCTTGTTGCGGTAATTTAATTAAGTTCACCTGTGTTAGTGAGAAGATAAAATTGTAAAGGCGGATCCAAAAACCACCATACATGAATCATCGTTCCTTCCATTCCGCACCCTCTGAAGCAAGAGGGAGAGGCCCCTGGAACGAACGAGGCTATTCTTGTTGGTACCATTTAAGCAAAACCTTGTAGTTTACTTCGATTAATGAGGTATTTATGTATGATTTTGATGCACACTGACGTTGCGGACCATTCGGTAAGTCTGAGTGTCTCACCTATATCTTGATCCCACTTCGTCATATAAAACAGTTTTTCTGGGGTAGAAGTCAATATACTATAGATTTTGGAAATTAAGCCAGTGTGCTTATCAAAGGTTCTACAAAAGTACTCCATTGAGGTGAATAAGGTTATATCGGCTGCATGTTGCAGTGTGTGGAAAAAATGCACTATTTGCACATAAATGACTGTAAACCGATTTTAATAGAACCCTTTGAACCTGTCTTGGGGTGATACTGACACCACAAAAGAAGAAAGTGATGAGGTGGTAAAGGTTTTAACTCTTTTGCACCCTTTTAAAACCACTGATTGACCCCACAGGTTTGGGACATCTGTGATCCAGAGAAAAAGGCAAACTGTAGCAGATGTCCTCACACTCTTAGAAATTAGGGCACCCCTTGGTTGCGAAAAGGGCTTAGGGGGAGGCTTTCTGGCCTTTGTGGGCTAAGCCTTGTGCCGAATGGAAGGGCTGAATTTAGGTTTTGAAGTTGAAGCTTGCTTAGAGTGAACAGGTGTTCTGTGTTTAGAGGAGCTAGGGGATTCTGAAGAGGGGAGTTTTGGGAAGTAAAACCTTCCCACCTGTGATGAATTGGTCAGGTGCCTTGCCAAACAAATGTCTTCCTTGGAAGGGCATGTGTGTGAGGTTGCCTTTTGCAGGCAGCTTAAGCTGTGCATGCTTTAAGCCATAAGGTTAAACGCATGTGAATGGAAATTGGAGCCATTCTGGAAATTTGTCTTGTGACATGTTTTAGGGCATCCACACAAAAAAGCAGAGCAGAAGGCAATTGCTGTAATTGCTCAGTAACAACACGATCCTGGAATACAGGGTCATGCTGGTTGTTCATTAACCTAGTTCACTTAGCCGCAAGTTGACATACTGAAATTGCAGTAAAAGCTAGTTGCAGGGCTGGGTCCTTTTAGGAGCGTATCAAATTTTCTATCTACAGAATCTTGGAAAGAAGGAACTTCAAGAGGTACATTGAGATATTTGATAAAAGTAAGTATGTATTCCCCCGCTACTAGAGTGGTGTACCCAGGAATCGATAAAATAGTGGATATGTAAATATAAAAAAATTAAGTAAATAGAGATAGCATTTGGTTGCAGCAAACCACCGACAGGGGTGCAAACCCCACCCTATAAAATGTGTAAAAAAATCAATAAATGGTGTTGCGCTCCAGATAAATATAAGCAATAGATTCTCTAAAAGTAAAATATATATCTGTGGATAGATATAAACAATAAAATCCTCTAAATAAAATTATATCTGAGTGTGGAAATCTTGCTAAAACAAATAATATTGTGCTAGAAACAGCAAAATAAATAAATAAATGTGCTAAAACATGGGATGATATTTAGATGCAGCAAATAAACACACTGGTGTTCAAATCCTAATCAGAGTGAATCTGTGCAAAATGGTGCAATAAATAAGCAATAGTATTAAAAGAATGGACTGCGTCAGTGATCCAAATTGTAAACAGAATGTGCAAAAAAGTATATATCTATGCAAAAATGCAATATATATATATATATATATATATATATATATATATATATATATATATATATATATATATATATATAAATATATATATATAAATATATATGCAGTGCAAATGGTGATTGTCCAGAAAAATGGGTAAATATAAAGTGCGACAAGAAAAAAATCATCCACAGGGATGTAATGTGGCTGTGTCAAACTAGGTGACAAGTAACGTCCACAGAAATGGTGAATCTCCGTTTTAAATGGAGTGTGATGGATAAAGTCCGTCCAAAGATGCAGGGGAGATAGCACTCTATGACTTGATGTGTGTGAGGTGATCCAAACCGTACTCCTCTGGGTGCCCGCAAATAACAGATGCAGTGGCTCCTTACCTCACTGCTGTAAGATAAACAGCATAGATCAATATTGCTCTCCTGAATTATGGAGGGAAGAGGAAGGAGCCCCAAATAGTGAAGTATGTACAGTTTATTTAATAAAACCACAAATAAAACACAGGGGTACTCACAATTTCAGACAGACAGAATTCAGTGTAAAAACGAGCGCCGTGCTCGTGTTCCGGATGTCACTTCCGGTATCCAAGTGTATTCTATTTTCCTACTACTACTACTATTCCTACTAGAATCTTCCCTGATGAAGTCATGTGACGTGACGACACTTGTAGGAAAATAGAATACACTTGGACACCGGAAGTGACATCCGGAACACGAGCACAGCGCTAATTTTTACACTGAATTCTGTCTGTCTGAAATTGTGAGTACCCCTGTGTTTTATTTGTGGTTTTATTAAATAAACTGTACATACTTCACTATTTGGGGCTCCTTCCTCTTCCCTCCATGATTTACATGTTTGCTACCTGGGAGGACTACAAGTGAAAAAATACCCCTGATTTGCAGTGAGTGAAATAATACCTGTGATGTGGTGAGAGTGACAAACCAAGCCCCAATACACACCCAGGATACAGAGCTCAGGAGAGCAATATTGATCTATGCTGTTTATCTTACAGCAGTGAGGTAAGGAGCCACTGCATCTGTTATTTGCGGGCACCCAGAGGAGTACGGTTTGGATCACCTCACACACATCAAGTCATAGAGTGCTATCTCCCCTGCATCTTTGGATGGACTCTATCCATCACACTCCATTTAAACGGAGATTCACCATTTCTGTGGACGTTACTTGTCACCTAGTTTGACACATTACATCCCTGTGGATCATTTTTTTCTTGTCGCACTTTATATTTACCCATTTTTCTGGACAATCACTGTTTGCACTGCATATATATATATATATTGTGGCAGAGCGAAGCTCTGTCCCTTTGAAATTGGAGGTAAAGGAGATCCAGAGTTTGCATATCTGCAGACTATAGAATTTAAATGGAGAAAACTGCTCTGTCAGTTTTCTCCAGGTTTTGCTAGTCCTGGATGGGATCTCAAACTGTGTCCAGGTCTTGACGATGGCAAGCAAGGTGTGTGCCCAGCTGCACACAGACCATATAATGAGGGGCTAATGAGTGGAGGATGGTGGAGTGTGAGCAGCTTGCTGCTGCTGTATGAAGACAGACCTGTGGAGGGGTCATCCCTGTGTAAGGGGTATTCTTTGCCCAGAGACTGGGAAAGGAGGGACAGCCTTGAGTAGTCTGGAAGACTAAGGAAGCCAGTGAGTCCAGGGGACTGGAAGGAATCAACTCTGTTGAGAGCAAGCAGAGGAACTGCTGACAAGAGAGAGCCAGGTGGCTTGGTATGTTTTTCATTTATGAATGCTTAATGAAGTTAAACCCCTGCGTGAGACTTCTGGATGGACTTTTGTTTTTTCAATAAACGTGGGCTACCAGGCCCTTAACTATATATGCCTGTCTGATGAGGACTCACTGCATTAAAAAAATGCATCTTTTCACTTGAGTTAAACACCCCCATGTTACAATATATATATATATATATATATATATTGTATTGCATTTTTGCATAGATATATACTTTTTTGCACATTCTGTTTACACTTTGGATCACCAACGCAGTCCATTCTTTTAATACTATTGCTTATTTATTGCACCATTTTGCACAGATTCACTCTGATTAGGATTTGAACACCAGTGTGTTTATTTGCTGCATCTAAATATCATCCCATGTTTTAGCACATGAATTTATTTATTTTGCTGTTTCTAGCACAATATTATTTGTTTTAGCAAGATTTCCACACTCAGATATAATTTTATTTAGAGGATTTTATTGTTTATATCTATCCACAGATATATATTTTACTTTTAGAGAATCTATTGCTTATATTTATCTGGAGCGCAACACCATATATTGATTTTTTTTTTTTTACACAGCGAGATATTTGCCTAGGACAAAGATGGCAGGATCAACCACAGGGATAGCTTACTTCTTTGCAAAAATTATTCACTGCATACAGTTCAAAGATTTTGAGAGGAGTGAAAAGACTTTCTGGCGTGATCAAGTCATTCTATAAGGCAGATTCTGTTATTGAATAGGGAATGTTTAGCAGATCCCTTATAAACCCCTGGTTAGATAGAGAAGAATCAGGTTGCACAATATTAAGGCTTTTGCAGACAGAGACAATGATCTTTTCAAAGTTAACAATGCATGTTGTATGAAGCTCCCTCTTTATTATAGTGAATCTGGGGAAGAAAATCCTCAGCAGCTTCCTCCATTACTGTCTCAATATCCTCTCCGACCAGTAATTTGGGATTCCAACTCAGGTTGAGAAACTGGAGTAGGAGGTGGTGTGCATTTTTGGGCTCTAGACAAAAGATGGCCGTATTAAGGCCGCAATCTGTTGGAAAAATTGTGACATAGATGCAGAAAATTATGCTTTAATCAGATAGGCTGGTTGTTGCATGACTGAAATAGTGCCACAATTGGATGCTGAGATCAATGTTAAAGCCAGTTCTTGCTCTGATGCAAGGAACACCGTCACTCTGAGGTTGAGTGTTGTGTGGGCCCTTGGCATTTTGCATTGGTTCCCTTTCGCCTGGTCTCCACCATAACTAAGTGAAGGTTTTCCCCCGTGGGGTACTCGCAAAATAGGGTGTCTAGACTGTCCTGCAATGAATCCTCGTGGTGAAAAGGGCAAGAGGAAGTGCCTGCGTACTTTGTAAGGGCTCTAGGTGTAAGTGGCGGTAAAGTGTGCGACCAGTAGTGTGATGTCACACCTGGTCATCCACCTAATTTCAGTGGTTGAGTTTTGGCACAAAGTTTAAAATGTTTACACTCTGAAGTAAATGCATTCCAAACATAGCCCCGTTTTTATAGTACCAATCAGAAATAATACAGGGTGACCCTGTCTTACCTGTCCACAACGCTGTACCGTATGTCATGTTATTAAATTAATAAGATCTGGTCATAAAGTATTTAGCATTAAAATGATTTACCCATCTCCACTGCAGCTTTCTTCAGAAAATAAATCTTCTCCACTCCAGGAATGGTAGTATCGAACAATATGTGGATGATCTAAAACAGCTAAAGCTTTAACCTCGGAGACATCGTTTCTAAATATGAATATAGAAAGAGAAATAATGTTACAATTATTAAAGGTAAAAGACCTTTTATACTCAAGTGACGTTTTCACCACAATGCTCCCCTGAAGCTAAAAGCAACACATTTTGCAGTGGTGGACACAAAAAGGAGTGGCAAGGGAGTGCTAGGGAGCAGAGTTTTAAGTGGTCAGGAGTGTGCTTGATATAGGCATGTACAGTTTTAGTCCATCATACAAAGGTGATCTTAATAACCAATATTTTTATCATCGTGGTGGAGGTGGTCCATAAAATTTGGATTCATAAAACAGGGCAAAACATTTTTATTACAGGAACCAAACGAGTAACAAAAATATTAAAAATAGTAAACAAAATTCCACATTAATATAAAAATGTAAGGTAATATTTATTTCAGTGAGTTAATGCTAGTAGGATGAATTATGAACTGCTTTTTTTTTATGAAATCCCAAGTAGGGGGTAAGCCAGGAAACCACATGAGGAAAAAAGTGAAGGCAGGTATAAATTTAAGTAGAACTATAGACATTTTTTTTCTCCATTTTCGATAGAGTAAAAGAGGGTTCTGCCATCTGTGTACCATTGCAGGGATTTCCCTTCACTTCCTGTCCTATAGCCAAACAAGGAGTGAGAAGCAATCTCTGCAAACTAAGGGATTTCCTTGGGCGACCCCAGGTCACCAGAACTAGTGTCCCCATTGAAAGATTTCCCCTCTAATACTTTTCTGGGGACAACCCAAAAGTCAGGGTTTCTTTTACTTTCACGATCAATGATAACGGTTAACAATACAAATGGAGAGGGTGAATCTCCCCAACGGGAGGACAGCATTAAAAGCTGGTAGGCATTCTAATCCATCTCCACTTGTGTTGTGTGTGATATAATTATATTTATATTATTATTACCAATCAGCGGCTGCACCTGCAGGAATCTAATGAGGAAATTAGTAAGGTCTGTATCCCTTTAGTTGCGATCTCCCTTTTTTTTTATTTGTTACTCACCGTAAAATCCCTTTCTCTTTTGTGCATTGACGAACAAAGCTCTCTTCAGAATCTTGACCATTGGGTTACATCACCACCTACAAGAGTAGGACACTAGGCAGAAAAAAAACTCAACCCTTCTATGGGCAGTCCTAGCTGGCATAAAACCCCCTCTCCGTTATAGGCAATCCAGTTAGTCACAAAGCAGTGTCCGAAGTAAAAAATCCAATAGAGGGGTGAGTGCTGGGTCCGCCAATGAACTCAGGGAAAAGGGGAAAGGGAAAGGGATTTTATGGCGAGTAACAAAAAATCCAGTTTTCTCTTTCATTCATTGAGGGACACAGCTCTTTTCAGAATCTTGACCATTGGGATGTCCCAAAGCAGTGCCTCAATGAGGGGTGGGCAAACCAAAAAGCAACTGTAGCAACCAGGCAAACATGCCAACCACCCAAACAGCCCCTAAAGAGGCCAATGAAGAACCATATGCAGCAGGCTGCAAAAACTTCAACCAAAAATGCAAACAAACCAACATTGGAAAAATCGGAAAAAGTACCCACAGACCACTAGGTAGTCGCCTCGCAACCCTGAGACACAGGTGCCAGATGCCAAACACAGGAGACACCAATCACCTGCCCCTTAATAGCGCCCACTTAAACAGACGTCTGCCAGATCCAACGGGACAGAGGAGGCCACCAGGATTTCAGTTGGTCTATAAGCAAGAAAAAAAATGCGACCAAAAAGTGCACTCCCTATATAACCCCTCCCACTACTGGGAGTAGCTCAGTTTGGTAGCCAAGTAATACACGTGTATACCAAAGAAGGGAGGGACCTCTGTGTCCCGCGATGTACTTCAAAGAAAAGGATTTTACAGGTAAGCTGTTATAAAAATCCTGTTTTCTTATCGTACATCACAGGACAGAGAGCCATAGAAGTTACTATGTGGGATGTCCCATAGCAATGGCAACTGAAGGGAGGGAGACACAACAAAAGTAAGGCACCAAGAGACAAGGAGTTATACTGCAGCTTGCAGTACACTGCGCCCAAAGGCGATATCCTCATGACCTTTTACATCAATTTGGCAGAATCTGGTAAATGTATGGACTGAAGACCAAGTGCAGCCTTGCAGATCTGAGCCACGAAGGCCTGGTGATGTACTGCCCAAGAATCACTAACAGCCCTGGTGCGCTTTAACATTAAAAGAGGGAGGCCGCAATACCACCTTATCCTTATGAAAAATCAAATATGGCTCTTTACAAGAAAGAGCTGCCAACTCTAATACTCTTCTAGCAGAGGATATGGCAACTAGAAAAAATATTTTCCTTGTGAAGAGGATTAACTGAATATTCCGTATAGGCTCAAAAGGCTGTTTCTGTAATGCCGACAGGACTAAATTCAAGTCCCAAGGGTTCAGGGGTGTCCTAACTGACCTTATCCATGTTACCCCCTGAATAAAGTTACGAACCAGAGAGTGAGAAGCAAGCAGTCGTTGAGAAAACACTGATAAGGCCGATACCTGCCCTTTGATAGTACTCAGGGCCAGTTTCATTTCTAATTCCATCTGTAGAAATTCAAGGATCCTACCTATGACATATTTCCTGGGGTGCCAACCCCTGGATTCACACAAGGAGGAATATGCCTTCCAGACTCTATAGTATATGACCCTGGAGGCCGGTTTCCTAGCATTAACCAATGTTGAAACTGCTGAAGCTGATAGCAAATGATCTTTTAGAATGTGGGACTCAATAGCCAAACCATTAAATTTAGCGTTTGTAAGGTAGGATGGAATACCGGACATTGCGAGAGAAGGTCTGTCCATAGTGGTAGGGTTCAAGGGTCCCCTATCGCCATATTTATTCCCTTCCTGCTTGATCCTGCGAAGGCGGCGCGGAAGCAGCAGAACAGGAGGGAATGCATAGATCAGTGGGCAGCTGTTCCGCATGCCAGCGGATCCCGTGTCCTTGACACAAAGTTGTCAACCCTGTTGAATCTGAACGCAAACAGATCCATATCGGGAACACACCATCTTTGACATATCGACAGAAAGATGTCGGGGGAAGGGACCATTCTCCCGGAAACAATTGTTGGCTACTCAAGTAGTCCGCCTGACTATTTTCTATCCCTGGAATGAAAATCGCTGATAGACAAGTAATGTTGTTTTCTGCCCAAGATAGTACATGATTCCCCTCTCTTTGGGCTGCACGGCTTCTTGTGTCCCCTTGGTAATTGATGTAGGCCACAGCTGTGGCATTGTCAAATTGGATCCTGACAGGACAATTCCGTAGTCTGAGTTTCCAGGCCTCTAGGGCCAGAAGGACTGCCCGAATCTCTAGAATATTGATGGGCAAGGTCCTTTCTGATCTGGACCACTTCCCTTGGACAGATGCTTCTTCTATAACTGCTCCCCAGCCCATTGGCATCCATCGTTACCACCCTCCAGGAGACTGGTAGAAAGGATTTCCCTTGTTGAAGATTCCTGGATATCAATCACCAATTGAGGCTCCGACGCACTTCGGGGGATAAGCGCATTGGAAGATCCAAAGCTCAGATCTTCTTGTTCCAGGTTGACAGAATACTGTTTTGCAGCAGTCTTGAATGAAACTGCGCATAAGGAACAGCCTCGAAAGAAGCCACCATCTTTCCTAACAAGGACTTTTCTTTGTTTTGACAAGCTGAATCAGTTCCCTTACAGAACTGATCCTTTCCTGGGGTAAGAACACCCTCTTCTGAACTGTATCTATGATCAGCCCCAAGTACTGCAATCTTCTTGATGGTTTTAAGGAGGATTTTTCTCGGTTGAGAATCCAGCCTAGGAATTCTAGGTAACTCACTGCTGAGACTAAACTTTGGTTTATGCGGGTTACCGACTGACCTATCAAGAGTAGATCGTCCAAGTAGGCTAGTATCGTTATATATAAAAAAACAATGTGCTACCGGCGCAAAAAAAAAAACAACTAAATATATCCTGGTTTGCTGCAATCAAATATATATTTGCTTGCGCTAACTATTACCACTTTTAAATATACTAGCTGTTTCGCCTGTGCCAACTCATCTAAATACTAACTCAACCATGCCATATCACCAAATGAATAATTACTAAAGAATTCAAGTGCTGTACATATATCAAAATATATATACCCAGAAAATATATATAATTAATAAAACGATATATATATATATATATATATATATATATATATATACACACACATACACATACACATACATGTGTGTGTGCGAATTAACAATATATAAAGTGCAGCTCAGCAACATGAAAGGTCTGTAACACAGTACAATGAATGTCCTCAGTGAGTGATCACTTTTGTGCAAAGATTACTTTTCCTTCTGTGTTAAGTGCTTCTATATCCACCAATATAAACGCGACTTCACCGCCACCTAGTGCAATGGCCACTCACCAGATAAACCAGAATATGCGCCTTTGGTTCATTTAGGATAACCACTCCATTGTGGATTTACCAGCAGCCTCTCCAAGCAGTATACTAGTGCCTCTTGCTCTAATGATTTCTCATAAAGACATATAGATAGTCATCATGGTGTAGTAGGTAAATTGCACTTCACTACAGAGCCGATCTTGTGGTGTCGGGAGGAGAGCAGAGACAAATACTCTCCCCAACTCATGTGAGTTCCGGAGTACCGTTAACAGTAGCCTAAGGGTTGAGGGAGACCTTACTTCCCGAGGCTGGGTGAGACTGCTGTGGCAGTCATCACCTTCTGGTAAGCAGGCAATTTATACACTTTCGGTGGGGACGTGGATACACTTCACATTATGTTTGAGATTTTAACACGGATGTCATTATTATTTAATTGATGCGGACACGTTGCTTTATGGATGTGGACTTTTATTTTAGAATATACTTTTTTTTGGGACCTTGCTTTAGTTTTCTCTATTTTTCTTTTTCATTACAATTTTTCTTTTTGATTTTTCACTTATTTATGCTGATGTTTATTTAGAAGTTTCCAGTACTGGACTTTATTTGATGTCAGCTGCTTATGTTATACATCACGTTTGTATCACACAATTTTGTTAATTATTCACGAGGTTATAGCACAGTGTTTGCCTTAGGGCTTTATTATCTCTTTAAATAGTTAGCGCAATCCACATTTTATAGTATCGTTCTACCCTGAGCCCTTAACCTGGCTCAAGGAGGGGCCAGGATCTTTGTGAACACTCGAGGTACAATAGCTAGACCGAACGTCAGAGCTACAAACTGAAAATTAAGATTTTCTACCTCGAATCGCAGAAATTGCTGGTGAGCAGGGAAATGTGGCACATGGAGATAAGCATCCTTGATGTCGATTGATGCCAAATATTCTCCTCCTTGTAGGATGGAGACTACTGATCGGATTGACTCCATGCGAAAGGAACGGATATTCAAGCACTGGTTTAAATCTGAGATCTAAAATGGGTCTGACCTCCCCGTTTGGTTTTGGTACCGTGAAGAGGTTTGAAAAAAAAAAAAAAAAAACCCCGACCCTCGCTCTTCTAAAGCAGAGGTACTACCAGAAGGAATGCATTCACTGCTTGAGCAATAGTCCAGCACAGTTGCTGCTATTAATGCCCAGCCTGATGCAACAGTAAAAATGTGTCAAAGGAAATGCCTGTGTCACCAAACCTCTTACTGCCACCTTCGCTCTTGTGTCCCTCCACAGCCTGCAACAACACAAATGGTGCTTTTAAAACCATGCTTCCTCATGTTGGACGTCGGAGGACGTCAACACTGTGCTAAGCCGTGCCCCCCACGTTGCCTACAGCTATTCCCCTTACTTTTAAAAGGAAGCCTTTTCCCGCGCGAGCAGCGGGCTACAGGTCCTATGGGACCCACGGGATAGAGCAGAATGGCGTGCGGGGGGTCTGTAAGCCGCCGTGCCGCTCGCAACAGTTTTTTACCTAAAAACCTAAAGCGCTTTCCTTCCCTAAGAAGAGGGGAAGAAAATCAGCACAGGGGGGGCGACTGGTGGGGATAAGAATCCCCCCCCCCAAGCTTATCAGAGGTCCTGTTGTCTGCTGGAGGAAGAAGCATCTCAGCTCTCCTGACACAGCATGCTCTCTGAGCGTGAGGCAGTGAGTGCTCAATACATCCCCCAGTGGTGACACATAGGCATGACAGCATTTAGTGATCTTAAAAGGAGACATAAGAAAAATTAAAAAAAAATTCTTAGAAAACTCCACTTACCTTTCCCGCCGCAGGGTCAACAGACCCGATCTTCACTATTCACGGTGGGTTCCGTTAAACCTTCAGAAGCTGGGGATCCTCAAGGAAACCCACTATCCTGGACCTGTAATAGCACCTCCCCCAGTAAAACTTTTTGGCCTTACTACCAAAAAGTACTGGATCCCGGGGTCCAGCTCTCTAAAAAGAGAAGCATTTACAGGCAAGACCTTGTTTCTTCAGATACGAGGCCCGGGTACTATTCAATTTGGCCAAAAAGACACTTTGAATGGATCTGGTCTCCATGGCTAGCCCCAGCAAGGATTGCTCCAGTGGAGCTCAGCACAGCACATTTTTACTCGTGACAAACACCTTAGACACTGGGGAAAAAACTGAGGTACTCCCAGTAGTGGGAGGGGTTATATATGGAGTGCACTTTTGTCTTAGGGCGTGCCAGTGTCCTTCATCTGAAGGTGGCCTATAACCCACATAGTAACTACTATGGCTCTGTGTCCCATGAGGTACGATAAGAAACAAATCGTTACTAGACCTACTGATTACCAACAATACAGACCAGATCACGGATGTGGAAATATGGGCCAATTTAGGAAACACTGATCACAGGTCAATTAGTTTCAGTATAAAACACACTAAAAGGAAACATAAGGGGAATACAAAGACACTGAATTTCAAAAGAGCCAACTTCCCTAAACTACGAGCCTTGCTAAAAGATACAAATTTGGAAAAAATCTTAGGAACAAAGAACACCGAGGAGAAATGGGTGTGCTTTAAGAGCATATTAACCACTTCAGCCCCGGACCAATTGGCAGCCAAAGGACCAGAGGTCTTTTTTCAATTTCGCACTGCACTGCTTTAACTGGTAATTGCGCGGTCATGTAATGTTGTACCCAAACGAAATTGGCGTCCTTTTCTTCCCACAAATAGAGCTTTCTTTTGATGGTATTTGATTGCCTCTGTGATTTTTATTTTTTTGCGCTATAAACGGAAAAAGACCGCAAATTTTGAAAAAAAAAGATATTTTCTACTTTTTGTTATAAGAAAAATCCAATAAACTCAATTTTAGTCAAACATTTGGGCCAAAATGTATTTAGCCACATGTATTTAGTAAAAAAAATGCCAATAAGCGTATATTTATTGGTTTGTGCAAAAGTTATAGCGTCTACAAACTAGAGTACATTTTCTGGAATTTACACCGCTTTTAATTTATAAGCCTATCTCATTTCTTGAGGTGCTAAAATGGCAGGGAAGTACAAAACCCCCCCAAATGACCCCACTACCTATCACAGTTTCGAAGGCCATAAAATGCCAAAATAGCACAAAACCCCCCCCCAAATGAACCCATTTTGGAAAGTAGACACCCCAAGCTATTTGTTGAGAGGCATGTTGAGCCCATTGAATATTATTTTTTTTAGTCCCAAGTGATTGAATAAAGACAAAAAAAAAAAAAATGTTTCAAAAAGTTGTCACTAAATGATATATTGCTCACACATGCCATAGTTATATGTGGAATTGCACCCCAAAATACATTTTGCTGCTTTTCCTGAGTATGGGGATACCACATGTGTGGGACTTTTTGGGAGCCTAGCCGCGTATTTCTAAGGGTGCAAATTTTTGATTTCACTCCTCACTACCTATCACAGTTTCGCCAAAATGCCAAAATAGCACAAACCCCCCCCCCAAATGACCCCATTTTGGAAAGTAGACACCCCAAGCTATTTGTTGAGAGGCATGGTGAGTATTTTACAGCTCTAATTTATTTATGAAAATGAAGAAAGTAAAGAAAAAAAAAAATTTTTTTTCTTTTTTCAATTTTCAAAACTTTGTGACAAAAAGCGAGATCTGCAAAATACTCACCATACCTCTCAGCAAATAGCTTGGGGTGTCTACTTTCCAAAATGGGGTCATTTTGGGGGGTTTATGCCATCTGGGCATTCCATGGCCTCCGAAACTGTGATTGGCAGTGAGAAGTGAAATAAAAAAATTACACCCTTAGAAATCTTGAAGGCGGTGATTGGTTTTTGGGGTCCCATACGCGGCTAGGCTCCCAAAAAGTCCCACACATGTGGTATCCCCGTACTCAGGAGAAGCAACAGAATGTATTTTGGGGTGTATTTCCACATATGCCCATGACATGTTTGAGCAATATATCATTTAGTGACAACTTTTTGTAAAAAAAAATATATATATATATTTTTTTCATTATTCAATCTCTTGGGCCAAAAAAAAAAATAAAATTTAATGGGCTCAACATTGCTCTCAGCAAATAGCTTGGGGTGTCTACTTTCCAAAATGAGGTCATTGGGGGGGGGGGGGGGGGGGGGGCCCGTTTGAACTGTCCTGGCATTTTATGCACAACATTTAGAAGCCTATGTCACACGTCACCCACTCTTCTAACCACTTGTAGACAAAGCCTTTTCTGACACCTTTTGTTTTACATGAAAACATATTTTTTTTTTTTGCAAGAACCCCCAAACACTATATATATTGTTAAAGCAAAGGCCCTACAGATTAAAATGGTGGGTGTTGCATTTTTTTTTTCACACAGTATTTGCGCAGCGATTTTTCAAACACATTTTTTGTGGAAAAAATACACTTTTTTGTATTTTAATGCACTAAAACACACTACATTGCTCAAATTTTTGATGAAATAAAAAATATGATCTTAGGCCGAGTACATGGATACCAAACACGACATGCTTTGAAATTGCGCACAGACACGCAGTGGCGACAAACTACATACATTTTTAAAAGCCTTTACATGATACCACATTAGATTCACGGAGGAGGTCTACTGCTAAAATTACTGCCCTCGATCTGACCTTCGCGGTGATACCTCACATGCATGGTGCAATTGCTGTTTACATATGACGCCAGACCAACGCTTGTGTTGGCCTTTGCGCAAGAGAAGGGGGGGCAGGGGTGCTCTTTTTTTTTTTTTTTTTATTTCTTTTTTTATTTATTTAGCTTTTTTTATTTTATTTTTAAACTGTTCCTTCCATTTTTTTTCTTTGTTATCATTTTTATTGTTATCTCAGGGAATGTAAATATCCCCTATGATAGCAATAGGCAGCGACAGGTACTCTTTTTTTGAAAAAATTGGGGTCTGTTAGACCCTAGATCTTTCCTCTGCCCTCAAAGCATCTGACCACACCAAGATCGGTGTGATAAAACGCTTTCCCAATTTCCCAATGGCGCGGTTTATATCCGGGAGGGGGGACATTCCCTCCCACTGCTTGTAAAAGCAGTCTAGAGGCTAATTACCAGCTAGAATTGCTTTTACATGAAAGCCGATCACTGGCTGAAAAGAATGATACCAAGATGATACCTAAACCTGCAGGCATCATTCTGGTATAACCATTCAAAGTCCAGCAACATACTGGACATATATTGTAATCTTTTTTTTTCATGCAGCCTCTTGGCTGAACGAAAAAGAGATTGATTGGTGGGTATGCCCACCATTAGAATACCTCCCTTCATCCACCCACTTCTAATGATGGGCATACATGCACCGTTTATATATGCCGAAGCATGGGGGCATCCTCCCACAAAAGTTATGCCATGTACACACGGTCACACTTTTCCACGGGGCAAGGCTCCGTCGGAATTTCGACCGTATGTACGCAGCATTAGGAGCCAAATCGCTCCTCCGCCCCTGCTGCCCCCATGCTTCGGCATATATGCTCTTTTTTTTAACTGTGGTGGTGAAATCACCTCCTACAGCGTTGGAGTCGCGGCTTTATGTATCGTGGGAGCAAACGCTGTTGCTGTCAAGATAAATAAATCCACGCTACAACTGAATGGCGCACCTGAAAACAAAAAAATGGTTAACACTAAAACACAGTAAACAAAATTACATACCAGAAAAGCAAGCATGATAAAACATAATAAAACATTGCAGAATAGAATGGAGTAAAAAAAGAGCAACAATAGAGAGAGAATAGAGAGAGAACAATAAAACGACAACTATTTTTTTATTTTTTTGAGATTTACAGGTAAAAAAGCTCCTGACTGTTAGCGACTGAATCAAAACGCTACCACAAAAAAAATGTTAGCGATCGCAGGGATCGGGCCTGACTCTGCGAACGCTGCAGTTATGTGTGCTTAGTGTTTTGTAAGTGACAGTGATCGATCGATACTGCACTTGGGTGGGCTGGTCGGAGGGGGAAAACGCAGGTGCTAGCAGGTATCTGGGCTGATGCCGCTAACAATGCGTTTTTTGGAACCCTAAACTGCTGGGACGCTAGTATAGATCTGATCAGATCAGATATTGATCTGTTCAGATACTGTACCACTAAAGGGAGGTGTATGCTTTGCGCGTGGGTGTTTGCGGTACTGGCACTAACCTGGGGCGACGTAGACCTTATTTGACCCTAAAATCTAATTGATATCACCCGCCGGGCGATCAGGGGGTTAAACCGTTATTGGGTAATAAATGGCGGGTGCCCTGACAGTATAAAAAACAAACTATCTAACCAGCGTCACCCGTAACAGTTATACGGTGATCACTGGTGAAAGGGTTAACTAGGGGCAATCAGGGGGTTAAAACCTTTATTAGGTAATATATGGGGGTACCTGACGCTATATAAAAACCTGACGGGGAACCTAAATAACGAAATAACTAACTGGCTAACCAGCGTCACCAGTGACACTTATACGGTTATCACTGGTGAAAGGGTTAACTCTAGGGGCAATCAGGGGGTTAAAACCTTTATTTAGGTTGTAATATGGGGGTACCTGACCTATAAACCTATTTATGAACCTATATAAACATGGCGGTTAACCTAAAAAAAAAACTGGCTACCTAGCGACACTAATGCAGCGATCAGAAAAACGATCGCTTAGTGACACTGGCAAAAGGGGGTGAAAGGGTTACCTGGGGGGCAATCAAGGGGTTAAACCATTAGGGGGGGGGGTAGGGGGCTACCTTGGACCTAAAACTAACTGCCCTGACAGTTATTACAGTCACACTGAAACTAAATGCAGTGATCAGTAAATAAATGATCACTGCAATTAGTGACACTGTGACTGGGGGGGCAGGGGGTGATCTGGGAGGTGTTCTGGGGGGGACAGGGGGGTTATTTGTGTGCCTATGTGTACTGGTGTCCGTGTACTGTTGGTGCACTAACCTGTGTGTGTTGACTCCTCAGCGTTCCGGTCTTTCTGACCGGCGCGCCGAGTGTGACATCACTTCCTCTGCCTGTGTTTTGATTGACACAGACAGAGGAAGCATCTGATTCGCCAGGAGCGATCGCGAGGGGGTGGCCAGAAACCACTGGCCGTCCCCTCATCCCGGATTGCTCCTGAAGCGATCCCGACCGTCCCCGCCGGCCGGGGGGGGGGTCCGATCGGACCCCCCATGCGCCTGAAGAATGGCACGTACAGGTACGTGGTTTTGCCTGTACGTGCCATTCTGCTGACGTATATGTACATGGGGCGGTCGGGAAGTGGTTAAATAAGGGCAATAGCCAGTGCATCCCAATGGGAAATACATTTAATAGAGGTATTAAAAGTCCTTGGTGGCCTAACTCCAATGTAAAAATGCATATAAAGGCAAAGGAGAAGGCCTTCAAAAAATACAAGGCTGAGGGATCATCATCAGCATTCCAACTTTACAAAGAATGCAACCAGAAATTTAAGGGTGCAATCAGGTTGGCTAAGATAAAACACGAAAGGCACATAGTGGAGGAGAGTAAGAAAAATCCCAAGAAATTCTTTAAGTACATAAATAGTAAGAAAGGGAGGTCAGTTCATATTGGTCCCATAAAGAATGATGAAGGGAATCTGGTTACTAAGGATAGAGAGATGGTGAAGGTATAGAATTTATTCTTCTCCTCAGTCTTCACGCGGGAATCGGGGGCTTCAGTAACCAAAACTGCAATGTTTATTTCCATGTCACGTTGTCCCCATGTCACTATATTAATAGTAAAAAGGTCAAGTCTGAGCATGTAGGTCCTTTACAAAATGATCTAGAGTGGGTGACTGGGGACAAGGAGAAGGCTAATTTATTAAATACTTTCTTCAGCTCTGTGTATACAAAGGAGCATGGGGGAGCTCATGTCCATAATGGGGGTGGTAGTGACACAGCCCCAAATCCACAATGGCTCAAAAGTGATATGGTCCATAAATACATAGACAGAATAAAGGGGGCTAAAGCACCTGGACCTGATGGCATCCACCCACGGATCCTAAAAGAATTGAGCTCTGTAATTTCAAAGCCATTGTATCTATTTTTAGGGACAAATTAATGACAGGAATAGTACCACTGGATTGGCGCAGGGCCAATGTGGTGCCTATATTTAACCACCTGAGATCCGCGCTATAGCCGAATGATGGCTATAGCGCGGATCTAAGATGCCAGGAGGACGTCTAAGATGCCTGAAGGGCGCACGCAGCGCGCTCTGTGATCAGCGAGTCTGTGAGACTCGCTGGATCACAGATCCGAGTAAGGGGTCAATGTGAGCCAATGACAGCTGATCATGTGATAATAACAGAGCCGGTAATCGGCTTTTTTTCCTCCTCGCGCTGATAGTGCGAGGAGAAAAAAAAAAAAGGCGATCACCGGCGGCAGTGAGAGGGACATCAGTCCCTCTCACTGCAATGTGCCCAGGGTCCATTGTGCCCACCTGTGCCCTATAAAAGTGCCCCCTTCCAGTGCCATCTGTCAGTGCCCACCTGTGCCATCTGTCAGTGCCCACAGTGCCAGTGCCCACAATGTGCCTTTACAGTGCTGCACATCAGTGTCACCCACCAATGCCCATCAGTGCCACCTATCAGTGCCCATACGTGCCACCCACCCTGTCCCCACCAGTGCCGCCTATCAGTGCCCACCAGTGCCCACCAGTGCATATCAACGAAGCAGAAAAATTACCTGTTTGCAAAATTTTATAACAAACTATTAAACATGATTTTTTTTTTTTTAATCTTCCATCTTTTTTTGTTTGTTTAGCAAAAAAAAAAAAAAACCCCAGCTGTAATCAAATACCACCAAAAGAAAGCTCTATTTGTGGGAAATTTTTTTAAAAAATGTCATTTGGGTACAGTGTTGTATGACTGTGCAATTGTCATTCAAAGTGCGACAGCGCTGAAAGCTGAAAATAGGTCAGGTCAGGAGGGGGGTTTAAGTGCCGAGTAAGCAGGTGGTTAAAAAGGGAACAAAGTCTTTACCAACTATAGACCTGTTAGTTTAACTTCTATAGTCGGGAAGATACTGGAGAGATTAATAAAAGACCACATTGACAACTTCTGTCTTTCATGAATCCATGCTGTCTGTTGCTTAAAATATTTTTTTCCTGTAAGAATTTGTCTGACAAACCTGATTTCTTTTTATGAGGTGGTAAGTAAAACCTTGGACAGAGGCGTGGCAGTGGACGTGGTATACTTGGATTTTGCAAAAGCTTTCGATACAGTTCCCCACACACGGCTCATGTGTAAGGTAAAGTCTACAGGTTTGGAAATATCGGTTTGTAGATGGATAGAAAACTGGCTAAAAGACAGAATTTTGAGAGTAGTGGTTAATGGTTCTTACTCTGAATGGTCTAAGGTTATTAGTGGTGTACCCCAAGGTTCAGTGCTGGGACCCTTACTTTTTAATATCTTTATAAATGATATTGGGTCTGGGATCACAAGTAACATTTCCGTCTTTGCAGATGACACCAAGCTATGCAGTGGAATAACGTCCTTACAGGAGGTCTCCAATTTACAAGCCGACATCAATGCTCTGTCTAATTGGGCGACTATGTGGCAGATGATGTTTAATGTTGATAAATGTAAAGTTATGCACTTGGGGGCTAAGAATATGCATGCATCATACATGCTAGGGGGAGTACAACTGGGGGGATCCGTAGTGGAGAAGGATCTGGGGGTTTTGGTAGATCATAAGCTCAATAATAGCATGCAATGCCAAGCTGCAGTTTCCAAAGCGAGCAAAGTCCTTTCTTGTATTAACCACTTTCAGACCGGACCATTTTGCTGGCTTAAGACCAGACCACTTTTTGCGATTCGGCACTGCGTCGCTTTAACTGACAATTGCGCGGTCGTGCGACGTGGCTCCCAAACAAAATTGACGTCCTTTTTTTCCCCACAAATAGAGCTTTCTTTTGGTGGTATTTGATCGCCCCTGCGGTTTTTATTTTTTGCGCTATAAACAAAAAAAGAGCGACAATTTTGAAAAAAAAACACATTATTTTTTTACTTTTTGCTATAATAAATATCCCCCAAAAATATATAAAAAAACATTTTTTTTCCTCAGTTTAGGCCGATACATATTCTTCTACATATTTTTGGTTAAAAAAAAAAAATTGGTGGCGATCAGCAATTTTTATTGTGACTGCTACATTATGGCGGACACATCGGACATTTTTGGGACCATTGTCATTTATACAGCAATCAGTGCTATTTAAATGCACTGATTCCTGTGTAAATGACACTGGCAGTGAAGGGGTTAACCACTAGGTGGCAGTGTAGGGGTTATATGTTCCTAGAGGCGTGTTTCTAACTATGGGGGAGTGTGGCTGTGAGCTAGTGAATGCTAATCTCTGCTCCAATCACAGGGAGCAGAGATCGGCGTCACTAGTTGCTAGGCAGAACAGGGAGATGCAGTTTATTTCCGCATCTCCCCATTCAGCCTTCCCATGAGACAATCGCGGGTATCCCCGCAGCGATCGAGTCCGCGGGACCCGCAACCGGACTCACGGGGGTCCCGACCGGTGCGCGCTCGATGGCACAGCGGCATCTTAAAGGGGACATACCTGTACGCCCTTATGCCTGTCCGTGCCATTCTGTCGACGTACATCGTCGTGCGCCGTTCGGGAAGCGGTTAAGAGAGGTATGGACTCCAGAGAGAGAGATATCATTTTGCCCCTGTTCAAATCATTAGTAAGAAAGTGCAGAGAAGGGCAACCAAACTGATAAGAGGCATGGAGGAGCTCAGCTATGAGGAAAGATTAGAGGAACTGAATTTATTCACCCTTGATAAGAGATTAAGGGGGATATGATCAACATGTACAAATATATAAGGGGTCCATATAGTGAACTTGGTGTTGAGTTATTCACTTTACTGTCAACAAAGAGGACAAGGGGGCACTCTTTACTTCTAGAGGACAAGAGATTTCATCTCCAAATACGGAAAGGTTTCTTCACAGTAAGAGCTGTGAAAATGTGGAATAGACTCCCTGCAGAGGTGGTTCTGGCCAGCTCAGTAGATTGCGTTAAGAAAGGCCTGGATACTTTCCTAAATGTACATAATATAACTGGGTACCAACATTTATAAGTAAAGTTGATCCGGGGAAAATCCTATTGCCTCTAGGGGGATCAGGAAGGAATTTTTCCCCCTGCTTTAGCAAATTGGAGCATGCGCTGCTGGGGTTTTTCGCCTTCCTCTGGATCAACTGTGGGTATAGAATGGGGTATATGGGATTGTATGATTGTATGATATTATTATTATTTTTTTTTATTTATGGTTGAACTGGATGGACTTGTGTCTTTTTTCAACCTATGTAACTATATATGCAGGAAGCACCCTCAGGGCTAATAGAGAGAATCCGGAATAGACCTGACAAACTTAACATTAATAAGTCACCGGGACCAGATAGCTTGCACCCGAGGGTCCTTAAGGAACTCAGTCAAGTAATTTCCAGACCATTGTTCCTAATTTTTTAAGAACAGTCTACTGACTGGAATGGTACCAGCTGATTGGAGAAAAGCCAATGTAGCACCAATATTTAAAAAGGGGCCAAGATACATCCCTGGGAATTACAGACCAGTTAGCCTAACGTCAGTTGTATGCAAGCTCTTGGAGAGGATGATAAGGGACTATATACAAGATTTTAGTAAAGACAACCATATGATTATCAGAAATCAGCATGGATTCATGAAGAATTGTTCTTGCCAAACCAATCTATTAACCTTCTATGAGATGGTGAGCTGCCATCTAGATAAAGGAAGGCTCGTAGAAGTGATGTATCTGGATTTTGCAAAAGCATTTGATAGTTTCCCATAAACGTTTGCTGTCCAAAGTAAGGTCCGTTGGCATGGACCATAGGGTGAGTACATGTATTGAAAACTGCTTACAGGGGCGAGTTCAGAGGGTAGTAAAAATGGGGAATACTTGGAATGGGCAGGGGTGGAAAGTGAGGACCAATCCGATTTCATTTATTCATAAACGACTTGGAGGATGAGATAAACAGTTCAATCTCTGCATTTGCGGACGATACCAAGCTAAGCAGGGCAATAACTTCT
Source organism: Lithobates sylvaticus (assembly GCA_028564925.1). NCBI lineage: Eukaryota > Metazoa > Chordata > Amphibia > Anura > Ranidae > Lithobates > Lithobates sylvaticus. The sequence continues at coordinate 168,595,591 of CM053028.1, forward strand.
CCGCAGGATGTGGAAACTTGCAAGAAGATCTGAACAAAATTAATGGGGTGGGCAATTACATGGCAAATGAGGTTTAAATGTGGAAAATGTAAAATAATGCATTTGGGTGGCAAAAATATGAATGCAATCTACTCACTGGGGGGTGAACCTCTGGGAAGAATCTAGGATGGAAAAGAACCTGGGGGTCCTAGTAGATAATAGGCATGCAATGCCAAGCTGCTGCAAGCAAAGCAAACAGAATATTGGCATGGATTAACCACTTCAGCCCTGGAAGAATTGCCCGCTCAAAGACCAGGCCATTTTTTTGCGATACGGCACTGCGTTGCTTTAACGGACAATTGTGAGGTTGTGCAACATTTTACCCAAACAAAATTGACCGCCTTTTTTTCCCACAAATAGAACTTTCTTTTGGTGGTAATTGATCATCTCTGCGGTTTTATTTTGCGCTATAAACAATAAAAGAGCGCCAATTTTTGAAAAAAAAAAAAACACAATATTTTGTACTTTTTCCTGTAATAAATAGCCCCAATTTTTTTTTAAAAAAAAGCAAATTTTTTACTCAGTTTAGGCCGATATGTATTCTACATATTTTTGGTAATAAAAATCGCAAAAAGGCGTACATTGATTGGTTTGCGCAAAAGTTATAGCGTCTACAAAATAGGGGATAGATTTATGGCATTTTTATTTTTTACTAGTAATGGCGGCGATTTGCGATTTTTATCGAGACATTATGTCGGACACATCGGACACTTTTGAGTCCATTGACAATTATGCAGCGATCAGTGCTATAAAATTGCACTGATTACTGTATAAATGTCACTGGCAGGGAAGGGGTTAACACTAGGGGCAAACAAGGGGTTAACTGTGTTCCCTAGGTGTGTGTTCTAAGTGTGGGAGATGGGAGTGACTATAGGAGATGAGAGATCGTAGTTCCCAGCTTGTAGGAACTCACGATCTCTCTCCTCACAGAATTGGGACGTGTGTGTGTGTTTTCTCGTGGCCGCCGGTCATGAGCATCGGCACCCCCGCTCTGCAGCGGGCGCGGGCGCCTGCTATCCCGCTAAAAAGGGACCGACATACAGCTATGCCGGTTCGCGGGATCATGCCGACCTGCCGCAATATAATAACAGCGGCTGGTCGGCAAGCAGTTAAAAAGAGGATTAATCCAAAGATAAAATTATAAAACTCCCACTCTACAAGACTCTGGTCTGGCCGCACCTGGAGTATGCTGTCTAGTTCTGGGTACCAGTCCTCAGGAAGGATGTGCTGGAACTGGAGAGAGTCCAGCGAAGGGCAACAAAACTAATAAAGGGTGTGGAGGACATTAGTTCTGAGGAAAGATTTTGAGCACTGAACTTGTTCTCTCTGGAGAAGAGACGCTTGAGAGGGGATATGATTTCAATGTACAAATACCGTACTGGTGACCCCACAATAGGGATAAAACTTTTCCGCGTAAGGGAATTTAATAAGACACACGGCCATTCACTAAAATGAGAAGTAAAGCAGTTTAACCCTAAACTGTGTAGAGGGTTCTTTACTGTAAGAGCGGTAAGGATGTGGAATTCCCTTCCACAGGCAGTGGTTTCAGCGGGGAGCATCGATAAAAAAAGAAAAAAAAACTATTAGATAAGCACAAACTACCACAACATACAGGGATATACAATATAATACTGACATAAAATCACACACATAGGTTGGACTAGATGGACTTGTGTCTTTTCAACCTCGCCTACTATGCAACGGAACTGATGGGTTGCACCTGGAACCTCCAGACCAGCACAAGACAATGTAGGGCCTACAGGTCCAGGGTCAGAGGAGTCCTGTCATTTTTGGGGCCGTGAACAGAGTTGAGTAAAAACCTTAGAACTGTTACATCTCAGGTACTGGAGCAAGCACCCCCTGGCATGTACTGCACAGAGTCGAAGGGCAATGGTGGGAGATGAAATGTGGAGGGAAAGAATAGCTCTGGTGAAAAAAGGGGAGGACCATGGATCTGAGACCAGCACGCCGAGGTGGACTTATCTGCGGGCCTGGTATACTTATGGATCCAGGAGCCACAGGGCCATGAAGGGCTTGGAGCCCTAGTCAGGGGAGCCAGAGCATGAAAAAGAAAAAAAAAAAAAAGTCTCCAGTGTGCAAAGAAAGAAGGCCCGCAATCTCCAATGCAATTCCTACCCCATCTTGACCCGTGCGGTTCATGAAGAAGTCATCCAAGATAGTACCAAGGAGGAAACCCCTGTAAGGTAGGTCCACCGGGGCACATTTTAAAGTCTTGGCAGCAGCGCAGCATTTAAGCTGAAGCACCACCACAGGGATGGAGAGCTTGGAAGGATGCATCACATACATACATCAGGACCTGGACCAACTGGTCCACCAGATGCACATACACACAATGCAAACCACATAATGGTAAACCTAGGGCCGGCAACCAATTGTTGGCAACCAGGATGCTTAAAGGAAAGAAACGCTACACCAGCAGCATGGTTGCATTACGCAACCTAGAAATGGAAGACTTCACCAGAGGGGGTGAAATCCGCTACCCCAGCAAAAAGGGTAACGTACCGCAAAGCACTGCAAAACCACAAGTGGGGCTGCTTGGACGTTCCCAGACACAAGTTCAGCCAAGTATGCTGGATTCAGCCTGCACCGAAAGGGATGACCACTGTACTGTGGGACGCTAAGGTATCCTCCTCGGTCAACATACTCGTCAACCGCAGACAGGGACTATATTAATGTAAAATGGAGAGACAGCCCAATGCCCATCTTTGCCATGCTGAACCACAGAGCAGAAGCAACCTACGTTGGGTGTGACGCCACAGACAACGTCCGCCCACCCAAACACGGTTATGCCAACCAAGGTAACAATGGGAGGGGAGCATCAAGTCAAGGATCTGACCTGGAGCCCCCAGCAGGGCGACTAAGGAAAGCCCTGCACACCTGGCATATCTGGGGAGATGCCCCCAGGAGTAGCCTGTACTGTGCAGGGTCACCGCAGCACTCTGTGATGGGGGGGAGGGGTGTGAAACCATCTAAATCGATTTACAGGAACCCTGTTCTCCACCTTAGGTGCTGTCCAGAGCAGCAGTCCAGCCACAGGTAGACCGCCTGCATGCAGTGGATGGGACAGGGACGGGGATTCTCTCCCCATATACAACAGACCAGCCATTAGAGGGGGCGGGAGGTTAATGCAAAATGGCACACCTGCTCCTACAGGGTCCGCCCCTCAGTATCGCCCACTGGGGAAAGCAGCTGCTCGCATTGGCCTGCAGTTAGGGCGAATGCCCACGACCAAAATGGCACCCGGACCCGGAGGCCGAAAGACCTGTGGCCTAAAAAGTTAAAGTAGTGGGGAGCCCAACTGTGATCTTACATGAACAGTTATAGCCCCGGTTGGGGGGGGGGGGGTCAACAGTACAAAGGCACACGCAGTCTAGCAACTTGGGGGGGGGGGGGCACCAATTGACCCCAGGAGGTATAGGGTGAGAGAAACAGACCTGGAGGGAAGAACCCGAAGGGACCAAGCCACCCTGGGGAGTACCTGCGCCCCACGCACGCTCGTGGGAGGGGCATCTACTGATCCAGAGAGGTTGCAGGTAACACTCCCGAGACAGATTCTCCTCGCCACCAAAGTGGGAGGCTGCCAGATAGGGTAACACTGTGACACGGACTCTGGCGTCCGGTCATATGTGTCCCCATGAGACTTGCTGGCCACCCCGGTCCAGGATGGAGCATGTCGCGGCCTACCCAGCTTGTAGCTAATGCACAAGCTCGCTGGCCAGACTGGGGTGACCACTGGATCTATATCCAGCCCGTAGCCCAGTCCAGATGTTGATTGAAGATCTCTCCAGGAAAGGGAGAAAAAAAAAAAAAAAAAAGTCTATGGTACCAAAGATTCCAGCAGCTAGGTCACTACTCCTGAACACTAGGTGGAAAGAATAGATTCTAAAACAGGGTGCTTGAATTTCCGCCCTCCTATATAAAACACCGCTCTGCGCTACTAGGGTATGTGTACTTGCAATATATGGGATAGTGAGTTATTCAAATCCCCAAGTAGTGGTAATATATAGATAAATAAATAAATATATATTATATGTAAACAAATATGTAAATAAATAAATAAGTGAATGCATATATATTAAATGTGAACACGTGTATACAAAATATAAATAAATAAATAAATATATAGTATATATGTGTATATGTGATGAAAAGAATTCTGAAATTTATCTGGTGATATACCAAACTGTTTCAGTGAAAATGTGAAAGTATAAAGTCTTATACATACATTTTGTAGCAGCTGCTTATATGCAAAAAAAGGTATTTGGAAAGTACAAATAAAAGGCTAGACAGGTAGGCTGCCCTTGGGCTGTGTCCGCCTGATGTTTGTAGCAGCGCTGTGTACTACTTTCTCAACTTAATGTGAAAATATTAAGCGGAGTGCACCTCTGATAAAATGTATACAGATTACTAAACAAACAGTGAATAATAAATAGTAATAAATATCAAATGTGCACGTGAATAAATAAATAAAAATTCATTAATTAATAAAACAATAAAAAGTTAATTAATTAAAAATTGTATGGATCAATGAATATAATTCACACTGCGTGTCTCTAAAACTCAGGATGTTAAAAAGTCCACGTGTTCAAAGAAGATCATACAATCCAGTAATGATAGCAATATAGCGATAATAATTGTGACAGTTCTATAATCGTGTAACAATATAAAATTCTAGGGGGAATTTTAATGTTAAAGGGAAATTACTTCAATAAATAAATTTTTTTAAGCAATATTACGCTATGTGGCCCAATATTTGTTCCCACACATGGTTTTAAAAAAATGATCGCGCTGATGATGATGTGACCGAGGCTGGAGGAAAAGGCTGCTTCTGGTTGGTTTCACGCGCTGTGGGATTTTTTTTTGGCTGATGTCGGGAGAGAAGGTCCACATAACTTATAATTACAGGCGTATATAAAGTATATCTCTGGTGAGTGTACCCCCAAAAGGGGATAATCTACCCACACGGTGAAATCTATGGTGGAAGGCTTGGATGACTCACGGAATATCGTCACAGAATTTTATATTGTTACACGATTATAGAACTGTCACAATTATTATCGCTATATTGCTATCATTACTGGATTGTATGATCTTCTTTGAACACGTGGACTTTTTAACATCCTGAGTTTTAGAGACACGCAGTGTGAATTATATTCATTGATCCATACAATTTTTAATTAATTAACTTTTTATTGTTTTATTAATTAATGAATTTTTATTTATTTATTCACGTGCACATTTGATATTTATTACTATTTATTATTCACTGTTTGTTTAGTAATCTGTATACATTTTATCAGAGGTGCACTCCGCTTAATATTTTCACATTAAGTTGAGAAAGTAGTACACAGCGCTGCTACAAACATCAGGCGGACACAGCCCAAGGGCAGCCTACCTGTCTAGCCTTTTATTTGTACTTTCCGGAAAGAATAGATTGCCTATAACAGAGAGGGGAGTTTTATGCCAGCTAGGCGGTGCGAGTTCTTTTCTGCCATGTCCTACAGGTGGCGATATAACCCAATGGTCAAGATTTTGAAGAGAGCTGTGTCCGTCAATGAACGAAAGAGAAATCAAATTTTGTATCTTAGTGCAAACTTCTAGGAAAATCAATGAGCCAATCACTCAAGCAAGCAATCACATTTTTAGGGGGCATTCTGTACACCATATGTGTACAGAACGCCTCCAGGTAGCCATAAGGCATTGCATTTTTTACAGAAAATTACACAGTGCTACAGATTGAAAAGGTAGTTTTTAATAACATTCAATTACAGTATGATTTGAGTCGCAGCTGTTATATATAATATATATATATACATATACACACACACACACACACACAGTATCTCACAAAAGTGAGTACACCCCTCACATTTTTGTAAATATTTTATTATATCTTTTCATGTGACAACACCGAAGAAATTACACTTTGCTACAATGTAAAGCAGTGAATGTACAGCTTGTACAACAGTGTAAATTTGCTGTCCCCTCAAAATAACTCAACACACAACCATTAATGTCTAAACTGCCGGCAACAAAAATGAGTACACCCCTAAGTGAAAATGTCAAAATTGGGTCCAATTAGCCATTTTCCCTCCCCGGTGTCATGTGATTCGTTAGTGTTAAAAGGTCTCAGGTGTGAATGGGGAGAAGGTGTGTTAAATTTGGTGTTATCGCTCTCACTCTCTCATACTGGTCACTGGAAGATCAACATGGCACCTCATGGCTAAGAACTCTGAGGGTCTGAAAAAAAGAATTGTTGCTCTACATAAAGATGGCCTAGGCTATAAGAAGATTGCCAAGACCCTGAAACTGAGCTGCAGCACAGTGGCCAAGACCATACAGCGGTTTAACAGGACAGGTTCCACTCAGAACAGGCCTCTCCATGGTCGACCAAAGAAGTTGAGTGCACATGCTCAGCGTCATATCCAGAGTTTGTCTTTGGGAAATGGACATATGAGTGCTGCCAGCATTGCTGCAGAGATTAAAGGGGTGGGGGGTCAGCCTGTCAGTGCTCAGACCATACTCCGCACACTGCATCAAATTGGTCTGCATGGCTGTCATCCTAGAAGGAAGCCTCTTCTAAAGATGATGCAAAAGAAAACCCACAAACAGTTTGCTGAAGACAAGCAGGACATGGATTACTAGAACCATGTCCTGTGGTCTGATGAGACCAGGATTCATTTATTTATTTATAACCAGGTGAGGAGTACAAAGACAAGCGTGTCTTCCCTACAGTCAAGCATGGTGGTGGGAATGTCATGGTCTGGGGCTGCATGAGTGCTGCTGGCACTGGGGAGCTACAGTTCATTGAGGGAACAATGAATGCCAACATGTACTGCGACATACTGAAGCAGAGCATGATCCCCCCACTTCGGATATTGGACCGCAGGGCAGTGTTCCAACATAATAACCCCAAACACCCCTCCAAGATGACAGCTGCCTTTCTAAAGAAGCTGAGGGTAAAGATGATGGTCTCCAGACCTAAACCCTATTGAGCATCTGTGGGGCATTCTCAAACGGAAGGTGGATTAGCGCAAGCTCCAACATCCACCAGCTCCCCGATGTCATCATGGAGGAGTGGAAGAAGACTCCAGTGGCAACCTGTGAATCTCTGGTGAACTCAAGAGGGTTTAGGCAGTGCTGGGAAATAATGGTAACACAAAATATTGACACTTTGGGCCCAATTCGGACATTTTCACTTAAGGGTGTACTCCATTTTGTTGCCAGCAGTTTACATTAATGGCCGTGTGTTGAGTTATTTTGAGGGGGCAGCAAATTTACACTGTTATACAAGCTGTACACTCACTACTTTACATTGTAGCAAAGTTTAATTTCTTCAGTGTTGTCACATGAAAAGATATAATAAAATATTTACAAAAATGTGAGGTGTACTCTCTTTTGTGAGAGAATATATATATATATATATATATATATATATATATATACACACACACACACACATATGTGTGATCGTTTTTTTTTTTTTTTTTTTTTCGCTAATTTCTTTTCTCACAAAAGTGTATTTACCCTTTAAGTGGGGACAGACTGAGGATGTGCTTTAACCCAAGCCTTAAGACAGGGACAGAAATCTACGGCCGGCACCGGTCCGCCGCAGCTAAATGTCTGGCCTGTCAGTGCACGTGATGAATGCACGTGCACCCGGCCCGTGGACATTTTAACCCCCCGGACGGCTTTCTTGGCATAACAACTGATGCGGCTAACACTCCCATCCCACGGGGAGGCCCAAGTGACCGCCGGCGGGCTGAAGAACCGAACAAAGCTGGTATTGGCTTCGATTGGGTCTCGGATCTAGTAACGACATCACTTTCGGTTTACAGAAGATTTAAAGGTGCCAAATTTGAAAAGAATGCTTTTAAAAGGAGTTCTAAACCCTCAGTTTTTTACCTTAATGCATTCTTTGCATTAAGGTGAAAAACCTTCTGTGCTGCAACTGCTACCCAGACCCCCCCCCCTTTTCTTACCTGAACCCAATAGTTCCAGTGATGAGCACAGCAGCTCCAGACTGTGGACCCCCGTCGATCATGGATGAGCTGTGTCCCTCAGACACAGCCCATCCCCGATCTGTGTGATTGGCATCTCCGAGCCACCCCCGGTACACGTGACCATGAATGGCGCTCGTGCACGCCCCTAGGGTGTGTGCAGAGCGGCGATCGGGGACGAAGCTTGTCACCCTGACACAGCCCAACCCCGATCGCAGTAAAGAGCCAATGAAATTGGCTCTTTACCACGTGACCGGCTGTGTCCAATCACAGCCGGTCACAGAATGTCAACAAACCGCGGTAACGAGATGTTACCGGGTTCTCCTCCTCACACACCGATCGTGTGTGAGGAGATTGCGGTAACATCTCATTACCGCTTAGTGTACACCAACCACACTGATTACCCCCCCCCCAATAAAGAGGACCTGTCACCAGCCATGAAAGTACCTGTCACCAGCCATAAAAGTACCTGTCACCAGCCATAACAGCCCATCTGAGTACCTGTCACAGCCCATCTGAGTACCCGAGTACCTGTCACAGTCCATCTGAGTATCTGAGAACCCGAGTACCTGTCACAGCCCATCTGAGTACCTGTCACAGCCCATCTGAGTACCTGTCACAGTCCATCCGAGTACCTAAGTACCTGTCACAGTTCATCCGAGTACCTAAGTACCTGTCCCAGCCCATCCGAGAACCTGTCACAGTTCATTTGAGTACACGAATCCCTGTCACCAGCCCATCGGAGTACCCAAGTACCTGTCACCAGCCATCAAAGTACCTGTCATCACCCGTCACAGCCCATCTGAGTACCCGAGTACCTGTCGCAGCCCATCTGAGTATCCGAGTACCTGTCGCAGCCCATCTGAGTATCCGAGTACCGGTCGCAGCCCATCTGACTACCCGAGTACCTGTCACAATCCATCTGAGTATCCAAGAACCCGAGTACCTGTCACAGCCCATCTGAGTACCTGTCACAGCCCATCTGAGTACCCGAGTACCTGTCACAGCCCATCTGAGTACCTGTCACAGCCCATCTGAGTACCCGAGTACCTGAGTACCCGTCACAGTTCATCTGAGTACCCGAATACCTGTCAAGTCCATCTGAGTACCCAAGTACCTGTCACCAGCCATCAAAGTACCTGTCATCACCCGTCACAGCCCATCTGAGTACCCGAGTACCTGTCCCAGCTCATCTGAGTATCCGAGTATCTGTCACAGCCCATTCGAATACCCAAGTACCTGTCCCAGCCCATCTGAGTACCCGAGTACCTCTCCCAGCCCATCTGAGTACCCCGAGTACCTGTCACAGTTCATCTGAGAACCCGAGTACCTGTCACAGTTCATCTGAGAACCCGAGTACCTGTCACAAGCCCATCGGAGTACCCGAGTACCTGTCACCAGCCCATCGGAGTAACCAAGTACCTATCTGCAGCCCATGCCTCATAGAATACACGTTGGGGTATTTGCTTTCCAAAATGGGGTCATTTTGTGGGTAATTCCATTGTCCTAGTGCTCCAGGACCTTCAAAAGTGTGAAAGCTAGGAATGAAATGAGATGTGTAATTTATGCTCCTAGAACGCCTTAAGGTACTACTTCAATGTTGGGCCTCTGTATATGGCCAAGCTGTGTAAAAGTCTCACACATGTTGTATCGCCATACTCAGGAGTAGCAGAATGTGTTTCGGGGTGTAATTTTTGCTATATACATGCTATGTGTTAGAAATATCTTATAAATGAACAACTTTGTGTAAAAAAAAAAAAAAAAAAAAAAAAAAAAAAAAAAAAAAAGATTTTAATTTTCTTTCCACGTTTTCTGAAGACTTGTGTAAAAAAATTAACCGTTATAGAATATACTTTGGAGTGTTTGTTTTCCAAAATGGGGTAATTTTGTGGGTAATTCCATTGTCCTGGTGCTCCAGGACCTTCACAAATGTAATAGGTCGTTAGGAAATTAGAGGTGCCATTTATGCTCCTAGAACGCCCGACGGTTCTCCCTGCATGTTGGGCCTTTGTATGTGGCCAGGCTGTGTAAAAGTCACACACATGTGGTATCGCCATACTCAGGATGAGTAGCAGAATGTATTTTGGTGTGTAATTTTTGCTATGTAGATGCTTTGAGTTAGAAATATCTTATAAACTGACCACTTTGTGTACAAAAAAAATGTTTTAAATTTTCTTTCCACGTTTTCCGAAGACTTGTGAAAAAAAATGAACTGTTCAAAAGACTCATTATGCCTCATAGAATAGACGTTGGGGTGTTTGCTTTCCAAAATTGCGTCATTTTGTGGGTAATTCCATTGTGCTGGTGGTCCATGGCCTTTACAAATGTAATAGGTCATTAGGAAATTAGAGGTGTCATTTATGCTCCTAGAACACCTAAAGGCGCTCCCTGCATGTTGGACCTCTGAGTGTGGCCAAGCTGTGTAAAAGTCCCACACATGCGGTATCGCCATACTCGGAAGGAGTTACAAAATGTATTTTGGGGTGTAATTGGCAGTATGCATATGCTGTGTGTGAGAAATAACTTGTTATTATGACAATTTTCTTCAATTCAAGAATTGTGGGGAAAAAATACAACTTGAAAAAACTCACCATGCCTCTTACTAAATACCTTGGACTGTCTACTTTTCAAAAAGGGGTAATTTGGGGGGTATTTGGACTTTCCTGGCATTTCAGAGCCACAAGAAATGATAGGCCTAGTGCATCAGGTGTGATCAGATGTGATACGTTTTCAATGATTTGCACCATAGCTTGTAGACTAACTTTCAAAGAGACTAAATATCCACTAATTTGGGTTATTTTTTACCAAAGAGATGTAGCAGTATAAATTGTGGCCCAAATTTATGAACAAAAATGACTTATTTGCAAAAAAAATTCACAGAAACTAAAAAAAAAAGTTATATTTTTTCAAAATCTTCGCTCTATTTTTCACTTGTCGCATAAAATAAAAAACCTAGTGGTGATTAAATACCACCAAAAGAAAGCTCTATTTGTATGAAAAGAAAATGATAAAAATTTTGTTTGGGTACAGTGTTGCATGACTGAGTAATTGTCATTCAAAGTGTGAGAGTGCTGAAAGCTAAAAATTGGTCTGGGAAGGAAGGGTGTATAAATGCCCTGTATTGAAGTACCATAGTTTATCGCTATTCCAAGAGTGTGTGCAATTTTAAAGCACAACATGGGGGGGGGGGGGTTGTGTGATCTACAGGGGGGGCTGTGTAATATGCAGGGGGGGGATGTGTAATATTATTATCTTCATTTATTAGTGAATGCGGCCCTCCATGCATTCACATACATTGAATCCGGCCCTTAAGTGGAAAAAGGTTACGGACCCCTGCCTTAAGAATTTTATCCATTTGATATTGAGTTCTCTCAAATCACAATATAAATTTAAATGGTCAGACACCTCCCTCAAATACCTGGGAACCTTAATACCGAACAATTGAAAACGCACATTTGAACTCAATTTTCCACCCCTATTGACTACAACCAGATCATTGATAGAAGATTGGAATAAAGGACTACACTCCTGGTTTGGCAGGTGCAATCTGCTTAAAATGTCCATACTCCCGAGATTTCTTTACATGTTTCAGGCACTACCGATCAAAATCCCACAACAATACTTTAAGCAAATACATTCCCTCTTTATTCGTTTTATCTGGGCAAACTCCAAACCTAGGCTACAGAGACGCTATCTGACCCTACCCAAACATCTCGGAGGATTAGCCCTCCCAGACCTAAAGAACTACTACTTGGCCGTACACTTGGGCAGAATAATAGACTGGAACCGACATAGCAAAAATAAACTTTGGACACAGTTAGAGCAGGCACAATCAGTAGCTAAGCTGAAAGGAGCAGTCTGGTGTTATGACCAACTATCACCCATATTAAGGTCACATCCGATCATCGGCACCACTCTTCGGATAGGAGCGTCCTTTATAGCAGCAAACCCCCCCTCTACAAACAACTCCCCGCTATATCCTATTCTACGAAATCCTGCATTTCCCCCTGGCCTGAAACAAGCAAGATTTGAAACATTTACCTCATCAGATAGAGACAGAGCCACACACTTTCTGGTAGATAATGCTTGGCCCTCCATACAAGCCCTTACCACAGATAACGGTCGATTCCAATTGCCATTTTGGGACGCAATACAAATACACCATTTTCTACACTCAATACCCAACCCAGCACAATTTAACTTGACTTGACTATTTTTGAAGAATATTGCAATGAGGAGGGAGACTTACCCCAAGTGCAATCCAAAACGTACATCATGCTCAACTCCCCCCCAGAACAACCCGACCTGACGTTCATACAAAAATTGGAAACTGACCTACAGTGTCAGTTCACTGAGGCCCAAAAACAAACGATCATCAGATTTTCACTGAAATCATCCATTTGTACAAAGACACAGGAACTTAACTACAAGATCCTGACTAGATGGTACTACACCCCTAACAGACTCCACAAATTTTTCCCAGCTACCTCAGATAGGTGTTGGAGATGCCAAACAGATGAAGGGACACTCCTCCATATCTTCTGGTCCTGCCCTCTGCTTCAACAATTCTGGACCACAGTCCAATTGACCACTCAAAAATTCACGGATCATCCAATAAGAGATGATCCAGCATTCATCCTGCTTCATGCCACTATGATCCCGGCACGGAAATACAAAAAAATCGATAATACGACATCTAATGAATGCGGCTAAATCCTGCATTCCACTATTATGGAAGCAAAGCTCGCCTCCGACGATAGAGATGTGGCTACGCAGAGTGGAAGAGATCAGGAGATTGGAGGATCTAGTATCTACAGCGCAAAATAAACAGGAACAACACTCTAAGGCATGGACATCCTGGATTATGTTCATTTACTCAGACGAAGGATTAGCAATGTTGACCACTTGAAAGATAGACCACCACGGAAGGTTTTACACACCGTAAACCGGGATCCATCACTCCCCTATCCTCCCCCTTCCCTCTTTCCTTCCCCCTACCCCTTCCCTTCCCTCTCCCCCTTCTTCTCTTTCACATCTCTTTCCTCTATCTGATTTCTCTTACCACTCTCTGTGGAATCTTTATGTTCCCAACTACTGGGTCTCTGAGATATTTCTCAGAGGCATCTGGATAAAGGGGGCACTGCGTCCACTCAGACACACAATTGAAGCAATACGTAGAAAGGGTACCCAAAGTAATTCATCCCCATCCACTTCAGTTAAGCTTCACCAGGGGACATTAATCACGAACTTGGGACGCTAAATCTCAATTATTGATGCGACTAGTTCAAATATGTCATGTACGTATTTACACGCATTAAGCCTAATGTTGCACATTGTGCCATGTTTTATACATCAATACTTTGTTATCTTTTTCTTTCCTTTTCTGTTTTGGAAAAAAATTTCAATAAAACTTATATTTGAAAAAAAAAAAAGAATTTTATCCATTTGTTAGGACAGAATGCTCATATCTAGTTTACAATTGATGATGAAGATCTGCCAGCACAGGACAGATGGGGTTAATTTTGTTAAACTTTACTCCCAGCCCCCTCTTTAACAATACATAGAAGCCACAGCTATGTAGGATTTTCAGGCATATAAGGCCTCATATACATTGCTGCTGGTAAACAGATGTTCAGAGGCAGTTGGATGCTTTTTTTCAGCTGCCCCTGAACTCATCCAATGTTATCATATGCGTACATGTACACAGGTTCGTTTAATGTCATTTTTAGGCAGTTGCTTTAGAGGCTTTTCTTTGAAGGCAAAAAAATGAGTTCAGACGCCAACGTTTCAGACGCCAAACATGGCTAAACATGGTACCAGCGTTTTCATTTAGAAGTGTTTTTAAAAGGTGCCCTATTTTTTTATATTACAAAACTTAAAAATGATAGCAAAATGATGAAAAAAAAGAAAACACTAAAAAAAATATTTAAAAAATTTGTAATTGCTTGCAATGCTTCATAGACCCATTATATACCCCTAATGAGCCCATGATCCAATCCAATACACCACTAGCATTGCTGTTAGCCAAAGTAGAATTGGAATTTGACCTATATGTTGTTAGATTTGGACCAGATGACCCCACCATTGAGCTTAATCAATCATAGTTGCATGAAATATAATATCTGGCTTTAATTCCATTTTGCCTTCATGTTAAGTTTTCTAGGTAGCTTCGACAAGGATTCAATTAATTCAATGAATCAATGGATGAGTCCAGTAGCGACGAACTCTGGTCCTCGCACGCAATTTCTGGCGTCTTTACAGCCTCAACAACAGCAACGTCAGGAGCATTTCCTCACATATGCTCATTATGGGATCCATAGTAAAAGCACCAAAATTGGGTAGATACAAGTACACTGCTGCTCTCTCAGCTGCTGAAACTCACTCTGGTCTCACAGAATGGCTGAAATAGCTAAATAATGCAGTTTTTTATGCTTTGGGAGGGTCTTATGATGTTATCTTAAAAAAAGGACGCCAATTTTGTTTGGGAGCCACGTCGCACGACCGCGTAATTATCAGTTAAAGCGACGCAGTGCCGAATCGCAAAAAGGGGGCCTGGTCCTTTGGCTGCAAATTGGTCCGGGGCTGAAGTGGTTAAATAAAATGCTCCTAGACGCAAATGCAGCAAAACGCGACTAAAGGTGGTATGCAAAAGCAGGTAAATTGGCATTTTTAAACGCCAGTTCCAAGCTGTCCAAAAAATCGTTCAGAAGAGGGTGCCTCAGTGTCCCGTGTACATTAGGCCTAAAAAGGCAAGCATCTGTTGTCACTAAGCCTATACAACTGAATGACAGGCTGAAAGTAGCCGGCGATGTCTGCATTTAAGCATGTATCTGCACATCCAGAGGTTAGTCTGGCCCTGGACACAGAAAGACTGCATATAACTGCTGGATGAGCTGACACATCCTTACAGTGGCAGACAGCCCCTGCTCTTTTCAGTCTGTTAACCATTTGCACAGGATTAGTGGCTGCTAATGATCATAACACCTGAGATCGTGGCAGCAGTCTCAATATTCTTGCCACAAAAATCTTGCAGAAGAGCTCTTTTGTCCATATGAATGAGGCCTAAGACCCCTTTCACACTGAAGGCGTTTTTCAGGCATGTTATTGCTAAAAAGAGCACCGTTAAAGTGCCTGACACACTGGTGCGCTGCGCTGCAGCACTGTAGGAGCGGTGAATACACCGCTTCTGCCCATTGCGCTGCAGCAGCGTTTTAACCCTTTTTCAGCCACTAGCGGGGGTTAAAACCGCCCCTCTATCGGCCGTATAGCGCAGCTAAAACAACAAAAAATGAAACGACTAAAAATAGCGCCGCTTTATCGCCGACGCCCAGGCACTTTCAGTGTGAAAGCACTCTGAGGGGTAGGTGGGGGGTGTGGGTCTGTGTTCTCTGAAATGCTTTAGGCCTTCACAAAGCTGTCTAATAGGGATGAGCCGAACACCCCCGGGTTCGGTTCGAACCAGAACCTTCGAACGGACCGAAAGTTCGCGCGAATTTTCGAACCCTATACGTTATAATGGACGCGAACGTTCGAAATCAAAAGTGCTAATTACAACGGCCAATATGCATGTTAATGTCATAAAACAGGTTTGGGGACCCGGGTCCTGCCCCAGGGGACATATATCAATGCAAAAAGAACTTTTAAAAACTAACGTTTTTTCGGGAGCAGTCATTTTAATGATGCATAAAGTGAAAAAAAAAAAGTGACATTTTCCTTTAAATATGGTACCTGGGGGGTGTCCAAAGTATGCCTGTGAAGTGGCATGTGTTTCCCGTGTTTAGAACTGTCCTTGCACAAAATGACATTTGTAAAGGAAAAAAAGAAGCCATTTAAAACCACTTGCGGCTTTAGGTTTGATCTTAAGTAGAATCTGAACAGGTACATTATGAAGTGTAGCTCCATCCCAAAAAAATCTATTTTTAAGCTTTTTGGAGAACATAGGGAGGGGTTATCACCCCTGTAACATTTGCTGTCTTTGCACATCTGTTCAGAACATGTCACCTCACTTTCCGTCCCAATGATAAATGTTTTTGGAAAAGTGGGGTTTTAATTGAAACAAGGATTGGTGATAAAGTATCAGTAGAGAGGAGATACCTTTTTCCCAAATTAAATCTAACAGGATAGAATTTCCCTTCCTAGGGGTAGATTTCCTCTCACTTCCTGTTTTCTCTTTCCATTTGCAAGTAGGAGTCGTTTGTAAGTTGGATGTTTGAAAGTAGGGGCCTGGCGTATATACTCTGCAGAAATTTGCCCTATTAGATGTTGGTGTAGCCACAAGACTGGTGGGCACAGGAATGGGCCCTGCTGTGAGTTAATAGATCAAGATTTGTAATTGCATGCACCTGTTGAACAGGGCAGAAAAATTGGGGGTGGTGGTGGTGGTGGGTGGTGGTGGTGGTGGACGGTTTTGCCACAAGACTGTAAGCTCTCAGTTACTCTTGGTGGGCGCAGGAATGGGCCCTGCTGTGAGTTATTAGATCAAGATTTGTAATTGCAAGCACCTGATGAACAGGGCAGAAAAATTGGGCCTTTGGCGGTGGTGGTGGACGGTGTTGCCACAAGACTGTAGGCCCTCATAGTTACTCTTGGTGGGCGCAGGAATGGGCCCTGCTGTGAACTATTAGATCAAGATTTGTAATTACCCGCCCCTGTTAAACAGGGGCTGAAAAATTGTGCCTTAGGCACTGGTGCTGGTGCCACAACACTGCAACCCCTCACAGAGACTGTACTTGGAGCACAGCAGTCACACGTGTTGCGAAGCATTTTTTTTAAAAAATTGTAAGTACACGCCCCTGTTAAACAGGGGCTGAAAAATTGTGCCTTAGGCACTGGTGCTGGTGCCACAACACTGCAACACGGCCCTCACAGAGACTGTACTTGGAGCACAGCAGTCACACGTGTTGCGAAGCATTTTTTTAAAAAATTGTAAGTACACGCCCCTGTTAAACAGGGGCTGAAAAATTGTGCCTTAGGCACTGGTGCTGGTGCCACAACACTGCAACCCCTCACAGAGACTGTACTTGGAGCACAGCAGTCACACGTGTTGCGAAGCATTTTTTTAAAAAATTGTAAGTACACGCCCCTGTTAAACAGGGGCTGAAAAATTGTGCCTTAGGCACTGGTGCTGGTGCCACAACACTGCAACACGGCCCTCACAGAGACTGTACTTGGAGCACAGCAGTCACACGTGTTGCGAAGCATTTTTTTAAAAAATTGTAAGTACACGCCCCTGTTAAACAGGGGCTGAAAAATTGTGCCTTAGGCACTGGTGCTGGTGCCACAACACTGCAACACGGCCCTCACAGAGACTGTACTTGGAGCACAGCAGTCACACGTGTTGCGAAGCATTTTTTTTAAAAAATTGTAAGTACACGCCCCTGTTAAACAGGGGCTGAAAAATTGTGCCTTAGGCACTGGTGCTGGTGCCACAACACTGCAACACGGCCCTCACAGAGACTGTACTTGGAGCACAGCAGTCACACGTGTTGCGAAGCATTTTTTTAAAAAATTGTAAGTACACGCCCCTGTTAAACAGGGGCTGAAAAATTGTGCCTTAGGCACTGGTGCTGGTGCCACAACACTGCAACACGGCCCTCACAGAGACTGTACTTGGAGCACAGCAGTCACACGTGTTGCGAAGCATTTTTTTAAAAAAATTGTAAGTACACGCCCCTGTTAAACAGGGGCTGAAAAATTGTGCCTTAGGCACTGGTGCTGTGGCATGGATCATTGAGGAGGAGGAAGAGGATAGTCAGTGAACATAAGAGGACAGTCACTCAGCATCAGCATAGGCAGTCTTGAAGGGATGTGACATTAAAAATTATTCGGTTATATCCGCCTCAGGTGCCTGGTAGCTGGTGGTGATCCAAGACTGATTCATTTTGATGAATGTCAGTCGATCAACCGAGGCGGTGGACAGGCGCACCCTATGATCAGTCACAAATCCTCCAGCAGCACTGAATGTGCGTTCGGAAAGAACGCTGGAGGCAGGACAGGCCAGTAGCTCAATTGCATACTGTGCAAGCTCTGGCCAGTGATCCATCCTCAGGACCCAGTAAGCCAGAGGATTTTCGGTGGGAAAGGTGTCCAAGTCTGACCTTGCCCCAAGGTATTCCTGCACCATGTATATCAGACGCTGGCGATGGTTGCTGGAACCGATCATACCTTGGGGCTGCGGACTAAAAAATTGTCTGAACGCATCGGTCAGACGTCCACCTTCCCCACCGCTCCTTCTGCCACTGACCGAAGCCTCAGCAACTCGTCGCCCAGGACCAGGAGTTTGTAGCCTCCCAGTTTCTGGGAACGCGTTGCACAGACCTTTCTGCAAGGCCTCCCTGAGATGTCTCATCCTCTGCTCCCTCTGCGACGGCAAGATAAGGTCCGCAACCTTACCTTGTACCGCGGATCAAGGAGAGTGGCCAGCCAGTAATGGTCCCTCTCCTTGATCCGAAGAACACGAGGATCCTTCCGCAGGCTTTGCAGGATCAGGGAGGCCATGCAGCGTAGGTTAGCTGAGGCATTCGGTCCGGAGTCTTCTGGGTCACTGAGGATGACATGATCGCCAGCCACCTCCTCCCAGCCACGTACAAGTCCACTGGCTTGTTGGGACTGTACATCATCCCTAAAAGACTGCTGCTGCTGATGCTGAGTGCCAGGCTCCACCTCCATGCTCACACAATCCTCCTCCTCCTCCTCCTCCTCCTCCTCCTCATCCTCTTCCTGTGTGATGGGTGGGACAGAAGGAACACTGTCCGGATAAAGGGGGGCCTTGAGAGGCAAGGAAGTCCTCCTCTTCCTGCCTCTGTTCTGCCTCAAGTGCCCTGTCCATTATCCCACGCAGCGTATGCTCCAACAGGTGGACAAGAGGGACAGTGTCACTGATGCATGCACTGTCACTGCTCACCATCCTCGTGGCCTCCTCAAATGGTGAGAGGACAGTGCATGCATCCCTGATCATGCTCCACTGACGTGGGGAAAAAAAACCAAGCTCCCTGACCCTGTCCTGGTGCCGTAGTCGCAAAGGTACTCATTGATGGCCCTCTGCTGCGTGTGCAGTCGCTGCAGCATGGCCAACGTTGAGTTCCACCTGGTGGGCATGTCAGATATTAGGCGGTTCTTGGGCAGGTTCAGCTCCTTTTGCAGCTCAGTCAGCCGAGCACTGGCATTATAAGATCGGCGGAAATGCACACAGACTTTCCTGGCCTGCCTCAGGACATCCTGTAAGCCTGGGAACCTGCCCAAGAACCGCTGCACCACCAGGTTGAGGACGTGAGCCATGCAGGGCACATGGGTGAGCTGCCCCTGTCGCAGGGCGGAGAGGAGGTTGGTGCCATTGTCAGAAACGACCATTCCTGGCTTAAGCTGACGTGGCGTCAACCACCTCTCGGCCTGCCCTGCAGAGCTGCCAGAACCTCTGGCCCAGTGTGGCTCCTGTCCCCCAAACACACCAGCGCAAGCACGGCATGGCATCTTTTTGCCTGCGTACTTGCGTAGCCCCTTGTACGCCTACGGAGCACCGCTGGTTCCAAGGACAGAGCACTGGAGGAAGAAGAAGAGGAGGGGGTGGAGGAGAGAGGTGTGTCACAACCAGTAGCAGTAGTCGCGTTTTGGAGGCGTGGTGGCGGAACAACCTCCAACACTACTGCACCTTGTCCTGCATCCCTCCCAGCTGCCAATAGAGTGACCCAATGGGCCGTGAAAGAAAGGTACCGTCCCTGTCCATGCCTGCTGGACCATGAGTCAGCGGGTAATATGCACCTTACCGCTGACCGCCCTGTCCAGCGAGGCATGGACATTGCCCTCCACATGCCGGTAGAGAGACGGAATCGCCTTCCGCGAGAAAAAGTGGCGTTTGGGAACCTGCCACTGAGGAACCGCACATTGAACAAACTCACGGAAGGGGGCCGAGTCTACCAACTGAAAAGGCAGCAGTTGAAGTGCTAGCAATTTAGCAAGGCTAGCATTCAACCGCTGGGCATGTGGATGGCTGGGAGTGTACTTCTTTCTACGGTCCAGCAGCTGGGGCAGGGAAATTTGCCTGCTGCATTCGGACGTCGGTGTACTGCAAGTACTTGGTTGTGACACACCGAATTCTACACCTTCAGTCCTCTCAGAGCAGCTTTCAGAGAGGACTGAAGGTGTAGTGGGGATGGAGATCCCAGCTGAGGAGGAGCAAGGAGAGGTCCGCTTAGTTCTTTGGTGTGGGTCTTTTATGTGTGCCTGCCAACGAGCTGCATGGCAGGTCGCCATATGTCTGGTCATGCTTGTCGTGCCCAAGCGGCTGATGTTTTGGCCACGCGAGATACGCTTGAGACAAATATTGCAAATAGCAGTGGTGCGATCTGCTGCACTCGTCTCAAAAAAGGCCCACACCAAAGAACTTTTCTGATAACGTGCAGAGGCAGCGCCCTGCACAGGCGGAGCTCTGCGGTGTTGTACAGTTGCTGTGCTGGCCTCTACCTGGCCTCCAGGGGGCATCCTGCCTCGTTGGACATGTGACGCCGCATCCTCCTCCTCCTCGTCCTCCTCCTCATCCTCTCTCCCTTGAGGCACCCACGTGGAGTCAGTGACCTCATCATCCCCTCCCTCTTCACCACTAGAGCAAACCTGGCAGTAAGCTGCAGCTGGTGGAACTGTACTGCCAGATTCCTCAAGCTGGGTATCGTCATCCGAGCCTTCGAATCGTTGGGCATCCTCCTGGAGCATGTACCAACACTGTGCTCAAAGAGTTCGGGGGACTCCTCAGGAGGACATGGTGGGTCTAGGGAAGGGGTGGCTGATGATGCTCTGTCAGTACCCTGAGCCTGGGTGAGAGAGGATGAGGAGGATGAGGAGGGCTTGGTCATCCATTCTACCAAGCCTTCAGCATGATGCGGCTCCACATGTCCAGCTGCCGAAAACAAAGACGCGCGTGTCCCATGGCCACGTGCTGATGACGATGCACGACCACGTCCACGTCCACGGCCACGTCCACTAGAAACAGAGACTGTCTGCCCTGTGTTCTTGGCTCTGCACGCTCTGCCTCCCCTTGGCGGTCTTCCAGCCATTGTAGTCGGTAGTCCTGTGGGTGCTGCTGAGAAGAAAATATAGGAGCTCTGTGTGATGCCACTAACACACTAGAAGTCCTATAGGTGCTTCTGCAAAGAAAATATAGGAGCTCTGTGTGATGCCACTAACACACTAGAAGTCCTGTGGGTGCTGCTGAGAAGAAAATATAGGAGCTCTGTGTGATGCCACTAACACACTAGAAGTCCTATGGGTGCTTCTGCAAAGAAAAATATAGGAGCTCTGTGTGATGCCACTAACACACTAGAAGTCCCTGTGGGTGCTGCTGAGAAGAAAATATAGGAGCTCTGTGTGATGCCACTAACACACTAGAAGTCCTATGGGTGCTTCTGCAAAGAAATATAGGAGCTCTGTGTGATGCCACTAACACACTAGAAGTCCTGTGGGTGCTGCTGAGAAGAATATATAGGAGCTCTGTGTGATGCCACTAACACACTAGAAGTCCTGTGGGTGCTGCTGAGAAGAAAAATATAGGAGCTCTGTGTGATGCCACTAACACACTAGAAGTCCTATGGGTGCTTCTGCAAAGAAAATATAGGAGCTCTGTGTGATGCCACTAACACACTAGAAGTCCTGTGGGTGCTGCTGAGAAGAAAATATAGGAGCTCTGTGTGATGCCACTAACACACTAGAAGTCCTATGGGTGCTTCTGCAAAGAAAATATAGGAGCTCTGTGTGATGCCACTAACACACTAGAAGTCCTGTGGGTGCTGCTGAGAAGAATATATAGGAGCTCTGTGTGATGCCACTAACACACTAGAAGTCCTGTGGGTGCTGCTGAGAAGAAAATATAGGAGCTCTGTGTGATGCCACTAACACACTAGAAGTCCTATGGGTGCTTCTGCAAAGAAAATATAGGAGCTCTGTGTGATGCCACTAACACACTAGAAGTCCTGTGGGTGCTGCTGAGAAGAAAATATAGGAGCTCTGTGTGATGCCACTAACACACTAGAAGTCCTATAGGTGCTTCTGCAAAGAAAAATATAGGAGCTCTGTGTGATGCCACTAACACACTAGAAGTCCTGTGGGTGCTGCTGAGAAGAAAATATAGGAGCTCTGTGTGATGCCACTAACACACTAGAAGTCCTATGGGTGCTTCTGCAAAGAAAATATAGGAGCTCTGTGTGATGCCACTAACACACTAGAAGTCCTGTGGGTGCTGCTGAGAAGAATATATAGGAGCTCTGTGTGATGCCACTAACACACTAGAAGTCCTATGGGTGCTTCTGCAAAGAAAATAGAGGAGCTCTGTGTGATGCCACTAACACACTAGAAGTCCTGTGGGTGCTTCTGCAAAGAAAATAGAGGAGCTCTGTGTGATGCCACTAACACACTAGAAGTCCTGTGGGTGCTGCTGAGAAGAATATATAGGAGCTCTGTGTGATGCCACTAACACACTAGAAGTCCTATAGGTGCTTCTGCAAAGAAAATATAGGAGCTCTGTGTGATGCCACTAACACACTAGAAGTCCTGTGGGTGCTGCTGAGAAGAAAATATAGGAGCTCTGTGTGATGCCACTAACACACTAGAAGTCCTATGGGTGCTTCTGCAAAGAAAATATAGGAGCTCTGTGTGATGCCACTAACACACTAGAAGTCCTGTGGGTGCTGCTGAGAAGAATATATAGGAGCTCTGTGTGATGCCACTAACACACTAGAAGTCCTATGGGTGCTTCTGCAAAGAAAATAGAGGAGCTCTGTGTGATGCCACTAACACACTAGAAGTCCTGTGGGTGCTTCTGCAAAGAAAATAGAGGAGCTCTGTGTGATGCCACTAACACACTAGAAGTCCTGTGGGTGCTTCTGCAAAAGAAAATAGAGGAGCTCTGTGTGATGCCACTAACACACTAGAAGTCCTGTGGGTGCTGCTGAGAAGAATATATAGGAGCTCTGTGTGATGCCACTAACACACTAGAAGTCCTATGGGTGCTTCTGCAAAGAAAATAGAGGAGCTCTGTGTGATGCCACTAACACACTAGAAGTCCTGTGGGTGCTGCTGAGAAGAATATATAGGAGCTCTGTGTGATGCACTAACACACTAGAAGTCCTGTGGGTGCTTATGCAAAGAAAATAGAGGAGCTCTGTGTGATGGGACTAACACACTTCAAGTCCTATAGGTGCTTCTGGGAAGAAAATATTGCTCTGTGTGTGTAATGGGACTAACACACTTCAAGTCCTATAGGTGCTTCTGGGAAGAAAATATAGCTCTGTGTGTGTAATGGGACTAACACACTTCAAGTCCTATAGGTGCCTCTGGGAACAAAATATAGGAGCTCTGCCTGCCTGCCACGAACACACTACAAGTCCTATAGGTGCTTCTGGTAACAAAATATAGGAGCTCTGCCTGCCTGCCACTAACACACTACAAGTCCTATAGGTGCTTCTGGGAAGAAAATATAGCTCTGTGTGTGTAATGGGACTAACACACTTCAAGTCCTATAGGTGCTTCTGGGAACAAAGTATAGCTCTTTGTGTGTAATGGGACTAACACACTTCAAGTCCTATAGGTGCTTCTGGGAAGAAAATATAGCTCTGTGTGTGTAATGGGACTAACACACTTCAAGTCCTATAAGTGCTTCTGGGAACAAAATATAGGAGCTCTGCCTGCCTGCCACGAACACACTACAAGTCCTATAGGTGCTTCTGGAAGAAAATATAGCTCTGTGTGTGTAATGGGACTAACACACTTCAAGTCCTATAGGTGCTTCTGGGAACAAAGTATAGCTCTTTGTGTGTAATGGGACTAACACACTTCAAGTCCTATAGGTGCTTCTGGGAAGAAAATATAGCTCTGTGTGTGTAATGGGACTAACACACTTCAAGTCCTATAGGTGCTTCTGGGAAGAAAATATAGCTCTGTGTGTGTAATGGGACTAACACACTTCAAGTCCTATAGGTGCTTCTGGGAAGAAAATATAGCTCTGTGTGTGTGATGGGACTAACACACTTCAAGTCCTATAGGTGCTTCTGGGAAGAAAATATAGCTCTGTGTGTGTAATGGGACTAACACACTTCAAGTCCTATAGGTGCTTCTGGGAAGAAAATATAGCTCTGTGTGTGTAATGGGACTAACACACTTCAAGTCCTATAGGTGCCTCTGGGAACAAAATATAGGAGCTCTGCCTGCCTGCCACGAACACACTACAAGTCCTATAGGTGCTTCTGGTAACAAAATATAGGAGCTCTGCCTGCCTGCCACTAACACACTACAAGTCCTATAGGTGCTTCTGGGAAGAAAAATATAGCTCTGTGTGTGTAATGGGACTAACACACTTCAAGTCCTATAAGTGCTTCTGGGAACAAAATATAGGAGCTCTGCCTGCCTGCCACGAACACACTACAAGTCCTATAGGTGCTTCTGGGAAGAAAATATAGCTCTGTGTGTGTAATGGGACTAACACACTTCAAGTCCTATAGGTGCTTCTGGGAACAAAGTATAGCTCTTTGTGTGTAATGGGACTAACACACTTCAAGTCCTATAGGTGCTTCTGGGAAGAAAATATAGCTCTGTGTGTGTAATGGGACTAACACACTTCAAGTCCTATAGGTGCTTCTGGGAAGAAAATATAGCTCTGTGTGTGTAATGGGACTAACACACTTCAAGTCCTATAGGTGCTTCTGGGAAGAAAATATAGCTCTGTGTGTGTGATGGGACTAACACACTTCAAGTCCTATAGGTGCTTCTGGGAAGAAAATATAGCTCTGTGTGTGTAATGGGACTAACACACTTCAAGTCCTATAGGTGCTTCTGGGAAGAAAATATAGCTCTGTGTGTGTAATGGGACTAACACACTTCAAGTCCTATAGGTGCTTCTGGAAGAAAATATAGCTCTGTGTGTGTAATGGGACTAACACACTTCAAGTCCTATAGGTGCTTCTGGGAAGAAAATATAGCTCTGTGTGTGTAATGGGACTAACACACTTCAAGTCCTATAGGTGCTTCTGGG
The DNA here is from genome assembly GCA_028564925.1 of Lithobates sylvaticus. Taxonomy (NCBI): domain Eukaryota; kingdom Metazoa; phylum Chordata; class Amphibia; order Anura; family Ranidae; genus Lithobates; species Lithobates sylvaticus. The sequence continues at coordinate 168,620,662 of CM053028.1, forward strand.
AAGAAAATATAGCTCTGTGTGTGTAATGGGACTAACACACTTCAAGTCCTATAGGTGCTTCTGGGAAGAAAATATAGCTCTGTGTGTGTGATGGGACTAACACACTTCAAGTCCTATAGGTGCTTCTGGGAAGAAAATATAGCTCTGTGTGTGTAATGGGACTAACACACTTCAAGTCCTATAGGTGCTTCTGGGAACAAAGTATAGCTCTTTGTGTGTAATGGGACTAACACACTTCAAGTCCTATAGGTGCTTCTGGGAAGAAAATATAGCTCTGTGTGTGTGATGGGACTAACACACTTCAAGTCCTATAGGTGCTTCTGGGAAGAAAATATAGCTCTGTGTGTGTAATGGGACTAACACACTTCAAGTCCTATAGGTGCTTCTGGGAAGAAAATATAGCTCTGTGTGTGTAATGGGACTAACACACTTCAAGTCCTATAGGTGCTTCTGGGAAGAAAATATAGCTCTGTGTGTGTGATGGGACTAACACACTTCAAGTCCTATAGGTGCTTCTGGGAAGAAAATATAGCTCTGTGTGTGTAATGGGACTAACACACTTCAAGTCCTATAAGTGCTTCTGGGAACAAAATATAGGAGCTCTGCCTGCCTGCCACGAACACACTACAAGTCCTATAGGTGCTTCTGGGAAGAAAATATAGCTCTGTGTGTGTAATGGGACTAACACACTTCAAGTCCTATAGGTGCTTCTGGGAACAAAGTATAGCTCTTTGTGTGTAATGGGACTAACACACTTCAAGTCCTATAGGTGCTTCTGGGAAGAAAATATAGCTCTGTGTGTGTGATGGGACTAACACACTTCAAGTCCTATAGGTGCTTCTGGGAAGAAAATATAGCTCTGTGTGTGTAATGGGACTAACACACTTCAAGTCCTATAGGTGCTTCTGGGAAGAAAATATAGCTCTGTGTGTGTAATGGGACTAACACACTTCAAGTCCTATAGGTGCTTCTGGGAAGAAAATATAGCTCTGTGTGTGTAATGGGACTAACACACTTCAAGTCCTATAGGTGCTTCTGGGAAGAAAATATAGCTCTGTGTGTGTAATGGGACTAACACACTTCAAGTCCTATAGGTGCTTCTGGGAACAAGTATAGCTCTTTGTGTGTAATGGGACTAACACACTTCAAGTCCTATAGGTGCTTCTGGGAAGAAAATATAGCTCTGTGTGTGTGATGGGACTAACACACTTCAAAGTCCTATAGGTGCTTCTGGGAACAAAATATAGCTCTGTGTGTGTAATGGGACTAACACACTTCAAGTCCTATAAGTGCTTCTGGGAACAAAATATAGGAGCTCTGCCTGCCTGCCACGAACACACTACAAGTCCTATAGGTGCTTCTGGGAAGAAAATATAGCTCTGTGTGTGTAATGGGACTAACACACTTCAAGTCCTATAGGTGCTTCTGGGAACAAAGTATAGCTCTTTGTGTGTAATGGGACTAACACACTTCAAGTCCTATAGGTGCTTCTGGGAAGAAAATATAGCTCTGTGTGTGTGATGGGACTAACACACTTCAAGTCCTATAGGTGCTTCTGGGAACAAAATATAGCTCTGTGTGTGTAATGGGACTAACACACTTCAAGTCCTATAGGTGCTTCTGGGAAGAAAATATAGCTCTGTGTGTGTGATGGGACTAACACACTTCAAGTCCTATAGGTGCTTCTGGGAACAAAATATAGGAGCTCTGCCTGCCTGCCACGAACACACTACAAGTCCTATAGGTGCTTCTGGTAACAAAATATAGGAGCTCTGCCTGCCTGCCACTAACACACTACAAGTCCTATAGGTGCTTCTGGTAACAAAATATAGGAGCTCTGCCTGCCTGTCACTAACACACTACAAGTCCTATAGGTGCTTCTGGTAACAAAATATAGGAGCTCTGCCTGCTGCCACTAACACACTACAAGTCCTATAGGTGCTTCTGGTAACAAAATATAGGAGCTCTGCCTGCCTGTCACTAACACACTACAAGTCCTATAGGTGCTTCTGGTAACAAAATATAGGAGCTCTGCCTGCCTGTCACTAACACACTACAAGTCCTATAGGTGCTTCTGGTAACAAAATATAGGAGCTCTGCCTGCCTGCCACTAACACACTACAAGTCCTATAGGTGCTTCTGGTAACAAAATATAGGAGCTCTGCCTGCCTGTCACTAACACACTACAAGTCCTATAGGTGCTTCTGGTAACAAAATATAGGAGCTCTGCCTGCCTGCCACTAACACACTACAAGTCCTATAGGTGCTTCTGGTAACAAAATATAGGAGCTCTGCCTGCCTGCCACGAACACACTACAAGTCCTATAGGTGCTTCTGGTAACAAAATATAGGAGCTCTGCCTGCCTGCCACGAGCACACTACAAGCCCCTCTTTGTCAATCAATCTTTGTAACTGAATCTATCTAACTCAATCTCTGCAAGTGAATCTCTCTCTCTATCTATCTAAATGCAGCAGAGTGTCACAGGAACAGCCTGCTCAATCTGCGCCGGAACAGCATGTGACCGGCGCAGACGGCGTGGCGGCGTTTTATAGGGGGGGGCGTGTACTACAGCCCCTGAGCTGTAATTGGCTACAGGCGTCCTGCCTGTAGCCAATTATGGCTCTTCGAGTTTCCGGGGCTGTGATTGGCCAAGCATGCGGGGTCACAGTGCATGCTTGGCCAATCATCAGCCAGCAATGCACTGCGTCGGCCGCGCCGGCCGCAATGCATTGCGGGGCCGCTCGCATCACACGAACGTGATGCGAGCGGCCAAAATAGTTCTGGGCTCGCCGAGCGAGCGAACGCCCGGTGCTCGATGCGAACGTGGGTTCGCATCGAGCACCGGGCCCATCCTTACTGTCTAACATACTGAGTGATAAGCAGAACATTTTCACAGCATATTATACAGTTGCTTTAGGGGTTAAAAGATTCCCATTTCTGATTTTGCAGATTCCAGAATGGTTTCATGTGCACCAATAGCATTTAAAATAGCAGGTTCCTCTTCCAATATAGTTTACTTTACAGGAAAACATTTTCCTGGTGCATCTTCATGGCAGCATACATATGGGTTGTGACTCCGCCCCCACAACCTGATAGGACTGGTTAACTATAAAATCAAAGACAGGCCGGCTCACAGCATTCTCCTTTTTTTTCCTCACCTGATCAGGACTGAAATGGCAAGGTATCCCTTACCGTTTGTCGCCCCAGCCAGGTTAAGCCTCTCCTGGGTGGAAGTCCTTCCTGTACAGCCTCTAAATGAGCTATATGGTTGGAGCCCCATTCTGGTGGTCTGGGGGGCATATTTTAGCCTCTCCTGGGTGGAAGTCCTTCCTGTACAGTCTCTAAATGAGCTATATGGTTGGAGCCCGATTCTGGTGGTGCAGGCTTCTCAAAGAAAGCTTTAAACAAGCTTTGACGTAAGTGACAGCGTTTCCTTTTGCTTTCTATATGCCTTTTACTTCTTTCTGTGTTATGGGCATTTGCCATTTCCAAGATGGCTGCAACAGTGCAAGTATACTCTGAGCATGAGGGGCAGGAAGTGATGCGGCCTCTGTGTTTCCTGGCTAGAGCTTTCCAGGTTGGTGATCTGAACAGGCACAGGCACTGATATCATCACTAGTAGCAAATGTGAGTTCTAAATGTTTTTTTTATGGCAACAAATGGTGGAGCTCTCTACTCATGCATGCTGGATGCTTATGTGGTCATTGTTTGCAGGTATGTTTCCCTTTATTTTCCCTTCACCTGTGTTTTTCCCCCATCTCCTTTTCAATGCTTGCTCTGGGTCACTGTGTTAGGGCTTGGTTTCCACTAGTGTTACTGCAAAGTCGCATAACAAGCCATACCCCATGATTTCCAACGAGTACCGTTCATATATGTGTTCATTTATAATAATTTTAATTCTTGGTATCATTTAAATCACTTTTTTTCATTAATTGAGATATATACCTGCAAACCCCATTATACACTCACGGTGTACACGCGTTTTGACTCTTGCAACCCAAGCATACACTTTTTTGTTCATTTATATCGGTGTTCATAGACCTTAAGAATATAACAGGCATTGCTCCAAGTTGCATCAAATCTGCAGAAAAGCATGCGACTTTCAGGTCGCAATAGTGGAGGCATTATTCTGTTCTTCATTTCAATATGCTGCTTTGCTCTGTTCCTATGGGAAACGCTGTCCAGTCAGACCACCCATTAAGGTATAGGGATTAGGTAAGTAGTGAAGATTGAGAAAAAGAGAGCCAATATCTATAGTCCTGTAACGACTACAAGATGGGGGGAGCCTTCTGACGGTCAAGACAAGTCACCATCTAAGAACAGACATCGAGGCAATGTTGATTAAATCTCATCACCTCACCCCTCATTATCATTGCTCCCCGTTTACAAACATCACAAATTACAAGCACTAATAGTCGCTCCATTTGTGGAAAGTCATTGCCTGCCGAGCTAGTGTGTCAAATGAACAAGTACTATACAGCTGTGCAAGGACCTCAAGATGAAGAGAGCCTGCTAAAGCCAGAACAGTCACCGTTCAAAGCGCAGACATACAGGCAAGATTGATCAATGTCATCATCTCACCTCTCATTTTGTTTTCTCCCCGTTTACAAACACCACAGATTACCAGCCTACCCTAATGGTCTCTGCATTCGTGGTGAAAAGTCATTGCTTGACAAGCTACAGTGCATAAATTGCATAGCGCTTCCAACCAGAACTACCAGCCCTAATAATCGCTGCATTTGTTGTGGAAAATCATTGCCCGCCAAGCTAGTGTGTCAAATGAACAAGCACCACACAGCCCTGCAAGGACCTCAAGACAAAGAGCCTGCTAAAGCCAGAGCAGTCACCGTTAAAAAGGGCAGACATACAGGCAAGATTGATCAATGTCATCATCTCACCTCTCATTTTGTTTGCTCCCCGTTTACAAACACCACAAATTACCAGCCTACCCTAATGGTTGCTGCATTTGTGGTGGACAGTCATTGCTTGATAAGCTACAGTGCATAAATTGCATAGCGCCTCCAACCAGAACCAGTAGGTGGTGTCCAAATACGAAAGCCTGCACAAGCTTTGAAGATTGCCCAATAGAGACTTTTTTTTGCAGGGGCAGCTAAGAACACAATTGCCTGGGTTGAAGTGGAGGAAACTCTCCACAAGGTTAAAAAGTACAAATTTCCTTCACTGAACAACTGGAAGAGTTAATCCAGGAATAATTGAAGGGGTCAGAGAAAAAATGCCCTCATAAACAGGCTATCAAAACTGTATACCCTTAAAAAGCTAGAGGTCAACCTATTGCAGTCTCCTCCAATGATGGATGCATCATGAAGGTAGCTGGCAAGACATGTCACATTCAAGGAGGCTCTAGTCTGAAAAATTAGATCTAGATCTGAAGTGCTCCTACATACTGTAGCATCTGCAGGTACTGGCACATCAGCAATAACCAACCCATGTGCTGAATGAGTCTAATGGGAGTGGTTTAATAATTGTCAACCAGCTGGGAAAGTGGCAGGGTCTGCATCCCTATTGGGAGTATCTTATTAAATATGACATTTTTTATTGCAGTGGATGCCAAAAAATCTGACTTATCTTGACGCAGACTTCTGGGAAAATCCATGAACCAGTCATACAAACAGGAAAATTGCAGCCCTGCAGATTAAAAAAAAAAGTGGAGTAACCCTTTAAATAAGCCCGTCTGGAAAAAGTAAAGATACAAGGCGGTAACAGCTTTGCAAGAGCTGAAATTGGCGGCATACTCTGTGGTGGATGTGTCAGACGTCAATTGATGTTTTTCAAGAGCGGTGTTTCCCGCGGTCACGGCAAGGAGTGCATTATGCCTGAAGCCATGTTTGGTCGATCCCGCAAAAAAATAAATAAAAAAAATGGTGTAAGACACCAGAACACGGATCCAATCTATTCGGGAGTAGATAGGATACAGCCATCTCAAGGGTGACCATTAGAGGGTCAGGACAAATATCATCTGACAAAAAAACAGAAAACTCAAAGGTCCAGCATAAAGGTGGCGACTCCCAAGTAGACACCAGGAGGCACAATCCTACGGGGGGAAAAGATTAGTAAACTAACTGGAGAAGTACCCAATCTTCATTATTGAAGCCTTAAAAGATCTAAGGCTCCTGTCCTAGGAGTACAGCGGAAGTCCCTTCTAAGGGTGCACTAATCCAGGGGGTGCCTGTGCAAAGCTTTATGCACACACCTGGAGGGAAAACCTTCAGGATCAGTGGGCCATATCAGCTATATTGGCGTGACATTGGTGGAAGTTCAGGGGAGGTCTGCCTTTCTGGTTACAATAATTTTTTATCAAAAAAGTATAACATGAAAACTCACCCATGCAGGGGGATAATTCAATGAGCATAACGATCATATAACATTGACAGGTGGGAAGTCCACCTTTCAATCTCTTCCAATCAGCCAGGCTACCAGAGTTGATGGAAAAGTAAAAAATTATGTTCCAGTTTGTAGCTGGATCAAAAAAAAAAAAAAAGCAAGCAATCGTTAAGGTTCTGTATACCCAGAGGAGATGAGGATTTGGTTCCCCTCTGTTCCTAGAAAACTAATAAAATGAAATAAAAATTTGACAAGCAGCACAGTAAGTTAGAGTTGTGCAAGATGGGAAACCTCCATCAATTATATTATTCATAAATCTGGGAGGCAGGATTCTCCTGTAGGTCTATCAGACACCTACTTGTCCCAATTCATCCTCAATTCCTCCACCAGTGAGTTCCTCCCCTTCGGTCTGTACATATCCCCCAGGGCATTCACAAAGGTCTTACTGTCTGCAATAGCAACAGGAAAAATTCAGTAGAACTGAAACAAGGGAATTTCCATCCTCTGACAGAGAAAGCCAAAGGTGCATTGGGAGTGAAGTCTCTTCCAGCAGAACAGTGCCAGAGTAACCTTGGTTCTTCGTAACTGACCAACTGTTTTCAGACGGAACATTATCACATCAGACCCCATCTAGAAAGGTTATGGGATGTTAAGCTTATGAGGAATAGTATTGAATTTTCTTGAACCGAGTAGTGTTCAAAGCACTTCTGTCATTCACTCCTTTTTAGCAAGATTTGTATTATGCCTAGACAACAGTGGAAGGGTAGAATCCTTAGGCTGTCAGCGGAGCTTCCTGTATCAATAATTGCAAATATACAATTTTTGGCTTGGGAGGCTCTAGTGACTCTCTCTCATTGAATTGCCACTGCTTCCAGTAATGACGGATTCTCTCTCATGGAGAGTTTTTTCCATCCAGCTCCAAGAGACTAATTTTAATGGCATGGAAGTTGAGAGGCAGTAGCTACTAGGTCAATTATGCTCAGTGAAGGTAGTGCCTAACTTGTGTCAATCCAGAGAGATCTTCATGAATAAGATTTACCTAAGACTATGGGAAAATTATACAGATCTCACACAGCGAAGCGTGGAGTCCTTTATCACCTAAACCAGCCAAGGTTCCACAGTTCTTACAACTGGGGCTAATCAGGGGAATAGGTTCAAATATGTTTAAAAGCTCAAAGTTCGGCCTCGTCTGCACTTGCAGAGGTCTAAGGAGTCCTTAACCCTTTAATGATGCAATTCTTAAAAGGCTTACATGAAGTTATAGGCCTCACAGGAAACCATTGTTCCCTATGTGGAACTTGCTTAGGGTCCCCATTTCTATCAAGGCCTCATTTCTATCCTACAGAATTGACTACACTCTGCAAACCCTAAATACCATATTTCTGGTTGCTACAACCTCTGTGAAGGATGTCAGAAGTGCAGGCTTTGTACTCAAGGAGCCTCACTCAACATTATACCCAAACAGAACAGAATGGTCCTAAAACTCCTGACTGCTTTTATCCATGGGGTGTCTTTCTTCTTTCAATTTAACCAGGAAGTAAATTTGCCGTCTTTTCTTGGTTGAGTGAGAGAACCACATCCCCTGGATGTTGAGCTAAGGCTGGTGGCCTGCTTGGCAGCTACCTACTCATTTAGGAAAGCTGAAATATGTTCTCGGTTCCAGCGTGGCTTAAGGCAGGGTCAGTCAGCATCAAATGCTCAGTCATCTCCTAGATTAACCACATGCCGACCGCGCTATAGTCAAAAGACGGCTACAGCGCGGTCGGCTTATCCTGGGAGGACGTCCTACGGACATCCTCCCAGAAACTTGCTCCCGCGCGCCCCCTGGGGCGCACACTCGGGAACATCCGTGACCGCCGGGTCCCTAGGACCCGGCGCATCACGGATATCGGCCATTTACCATGTGATCGCTCCGTCAAATGACGGAGCGATCGCATGTACACAAACCGGTTCCTCCCTCTCCTCTCTGTACCGATCGGTACAGAGAGGAGAGAAGCGGAGAGGGGGAGAGACGGGACCAGCGCTGTGGGCTGGATGTGTAGTGCCCACAGCGCTGGTCAATACACTGCCACCACTGTGCAATGCTCTGCCAATACACTGCCACCACTGTGCAATGCTCTGCCAATACACTGCCACCACTGTGCAATGCTCTGCCAATACACTGCCAATACTCTGCCAATACTCTGCCAATACTCTGCCAATACTCTGCCAATACTCTGCCAATACTCTGCCAATACTCTGCCATAAATTTTAATAGAAACAAAGAATTATTTATTTTTTTTACCGAATTTTCAGTATATTTTGATTTATAGCGCAAAAATTAAAAAACCCAGCGGTGATTAAATACCACCAAAAGAAAGCTCTATTTGTGTGAAAAAAAGGACACAAAATTCATTTGGGTTCAGTGTTGCATGACTGAGTAATTGTCATTCAAAGTGTGAGAGCACCAAAAGCTGAAAATTGGTCTGGTTAGGAAGGGGGTTTAAGTGCCCAGTGGGTAAGTGGTTAAGCCAATTAAAAGAGCCTACTCCTCAAGGCCTTCCCGTTTTGGAGGTCTTTAGAGCACATTTAATTAGGGCAGTGACAGCTCTGTGGACAGCTCAGCACTGAGTCTCCTGAGGTATTTGCAAGTCAGCAATGTGGTCCTCCCAGGACATTACACTTTAATAGGTGAACCAGGCTCGCGACAGTAAATTGGAAAATTCATGGTGCATACTTTGCGCTACTGATGATTATAACATTTTCTTGCACCCTCCCGTATAGCGAGTTAGTCCCCATATGTATGATGCACCAGGAAAATGGAAAATTGTATACTCACCTTTCCGTAATTTTTCTTTCCTGGTGCATCTTCATGGCAGCATACCAATGCCCACCCAAATAGTGAGAGTTACAAAGAATGCTTTGAGCCGGGCCTGTCTTTGATTTATAGTTAACCAGTCCTATCAGGTTGTGGGGGCGGAGTCACAACCCATATGTATGCTGCCATGAAGATGCACCAGAAAAGGAAAATTACGGAAAGGTGAGTATACAAGTTTCCAATGTAAACTGGGCTATGTGCGCAAACATTTACATGCTCAAATGCAATGACAAAACAATTCTTTAAAAAAAAAAATAAATTCCCTCATCGATCAGGTAAACTTACGCTGAGCGCCGCTTTACTTTTTTAACAGCATAGTACTTTTGATCCAATTTTTTTCTTGCTTTAAAAACTGTTCCATATCCACCAGAACTGAGCTTTTTTATGTCGTCAAAATCCTGAAGAAATCTGAGGGGAAAAGAATTAAAAAAAAATAAAAATGCATACATATGTATGAAACTAAAGAACAAAAATTAACTAGAAAGAAAAGCTGCCATTTAATTTTAAAGTTTTATGTGTTGGCTACATTTTTTGGTTGTAAACTGAAACCTAATGGTGCTTTCATTGCCTCCCATTCTAGCAACAATATGCTTTTCAGAAACCCATGTTTAAGCTGAACTCTGGGCTTTTTTTTGCATAGTTACATTGCTCCAACTTGAATCAATGCAAGTATGCATATGCTATACCTGTGGGATCCTGTGGAAGCAGAAAATCTCTGTAGCAGTCACTGCTTCAACAGTGATCACCACTAACTGTTAATAGTTTATTTTTTATCAATTAACAAAATGGAAAGTAAATAAACAGAAGAGAAATTCTAATTAAATCAATAATTGATGCGACGAACCTTTGCCTTCAAAACCGCATCAATTCTTCTAGCTACACTTGCACACATTTTGTGAAAGAACTCGACAGGATCAATGGTGTCCTCAATGCAGAGAAATACAGGCAGATACCTATCCACCATGCCATATCATAAGGGAGGCCTGTGATTGGCACCAAATGTATTCTGCAGCAGGACAACAACAACCCCAAACATACAGTCAATGTCATTAAAAACTATCGTCAGAATAAAGAACAAGGGATCCTGGAAATGATGGTTTGACCCCCCACAGAGCCCTGATCTCAACATCAAGTCTGTCTGAGATTACATGAAGAGACAGAAGGATTTGAGGCAGCCTACATCCACAGCTTTGTATTTAGTTCTCCATGATGTTTGGAACTACCTACCTGCCGAATTCCTTCAAAAACTGTGTGCAAGTGTACCTAGAAAAACTTTTTGCTAGTTTAAAGCCAAAGGGTAGTCACACCAATGTTGATTTGATTTAGATTTTTCCTCACTTCACATTTTGTACATTGAATAAACAAATAATTAAAATATATTTTTGAAAGCATTTTTACTTTATAGCATTTCTTTACACAGGCTAAAACTCTGGCACAGTACTGTACATCTGACGCATATCTGAGCTACATATGGGATCAAATAAGTGATCGACTCCATTTGTGCATTAGCTCTGTGGGAGAGCGAAAAAAAAGTAATTTGACCTCATTTATAGCAAGTGGTCAAATATGGAGGAGTGCACTGGTGTCACTGAGAATATTTATTTATAGAAGCTTTGTAAATTACCACATTTTCCACACTGGTGTTCAAATCCACATCTGGATAATGAACTTTGAGTTGTTTTGGAACAATTCTTTTCTACAGTAGTTGATGTGTTGGTGCACTGTTTATATTATAATTTAGGGCTGTGGAAATTAAAGATTAATTCCTCGATTAATCGTTAATTTTTTTCATTGTTCAAAATTCTTTTGATCGGTACTCAACTCTCCGCCGGCTTCCGGGTCTTCAGGAAGTTCCGTCGGAGATCCGGTGACATCACGGACATCAACGCCCCCGGACTCCTCCCCCCTTCCCCAAGTGCCTCCGTCTGCCAACGAAGGGAAGGGGGGAGAAGTCCGGTAACGTCAAAGTTCTGATTGAACGCAACGCGTACAAGGGAGGAGCTACGCATGGCGTTACCCGCTGCAGCCCTATGGAACTAGCACGATTGTCGGCTTTACATGCTGTTTTTATTATCATCTCTATGTGAGTAGTTTGGGTTTGAACACAAAAATGTAATCTTATATCTTAGATCTTTTCTTTCTACCCATGACCTGGCGTACTTGCTGAGATCGAAGGAGAAGTGAGAGAAGTTTATAGTCCGTATTAACCCTTTTGATACCCGCTTGATAGACCAGCTGTTTGCACAGAGGTCCATGCCATGAGGTGAGAGTGATTAGTTAGACCGGAGGTGGAGGGATTGTGACGCTACTGTGGAAAAAAATTACTTATGCCAGTGCTACAGTTTGAATTTAAAACGTATTTGTGTGAACTGTGAAGTTAAGTCATGGATTGTGGAAACTTAGTGTCGGGTGATTGTATATAGTGTATACCATATTTACCACTGACTAATGCAGAGTGGCAATGCAAGGAGATCAGCTAAAAGTTAATTAAATCAAAATTGAAGGGATATTTAGTTTAACTACTTCTTTTGTATTATAGTCAGCTTCCATTTTGTGTGTCTCTAACATCCATTTTGTGAAATATGCTCACGTCATGCTATTCTAGTTTCGTTTTCCCATAATACTGTAATCTTCTTGTTGAGTTTCATTTCTCGTAAAGCACGTGATATTTTAGAAATAATTAGTTTCACTGTGGGCGTCAGACTGTACTTGTGCGTCTCTGTATATGATTGGATAATCTGTTAAAGGGCGGTACTTTCTGAAAAGCCCTCTTATATCGACACCCAAGAATAAAGATTAGATTTGCTCGGAGAGAAACCTGCTGTGTATATGTTTCTTTATCTCAAAGGGAAAATCTCCCAGATCTGGTATCGGATTGTACACCAAACCAAAGCAGACAATACCCCTAATCTTGATTTATTACCCTTCAGTTTGGGGGCTCGTCCGGGATCGATTACTATATGTCGCGGGTGAGTAGGCTTGATATATATCTTCTCTCACCGTGACCTCTATTTAGAAATCGTTCCTTTAACGGGACCTGTGATTTATGTAGAAATAGTTTTTAGAATTTGAAGAAAGTCAAGCGCTGTTGAGACAATAGCGCCAGCCCTGGGGGGGCTGGATGGGCTTTAGGAAGCCCATTAGATAAGAGCTATTCTGAGTAATAGCATATGCTTTATAAGAAAGCATCTGTTCAGTGTGAACAGGGAGGATTCTGTGTAGTCCTCATTATAAGTCTGCGGCAGCCGTCTGTTCGTGGGTGGACAGTCGTTAATGTGGACCCCGGGTGGGTGCCAGGATTGACCATAGGTCAATGATAATACAGTACTGTAATTACAAAACAAAACAAGAAGTCTGCTAAGGTGTGCTGGACAAAACCGATCTCTTTGCTTTTCTTATCTTTGCGTAGAGGATAAGCTAACTTGTAAACTGTCTGTGTGGAATTTGTCAGCGTTTGTAAGGTAAGACAACGCCTTCCACTGCTCCGTGTTATCATAGGACTTAGATTTAAGAGCGACAGACGTGCCTTCCTATGAATTCCGGGTTCTTTTGTGATTGATGGAAGTTCCCGATCGAAACACAGAGTAGTGCTACAGTATCCGGTGATGTATTGATGTTTATTCTTAATGATTTATGTATGAATGTTTTGACTAGAAAGTTAGCAGAAAAATAGCAGTGTTAGTAATATTTTCTTAAAGGTAATGATTCATTTTGCTGCTATGCAGGGAAAGTGAAGATTGGGATGTTTGGCTTTTTGCCAACATGGTTCAAGTCCTTATATCTCACTAAGCTAATGGATATTGTGAAGAATTGTTTGCGGTATTGGCAGTACAGAACTTGCAAGTACTGTTTGAACCTGTTGGCACTCTGCCAAAAATAAAAAATAATTTGAAAGAAAAAAAAAAAAAATTTGTTTGGTTGTAAATAATAATGTATGAAGCTTGTTTATAAATAAGATGCTGTGGGAGATCTCTGGCTGGCCCGGGGCTCCCTATGGCATCCTAGCCCAAAAGCTGCCCAAGATAGGTTAGCAGAGCCATGGAATGGTGAATTTAGAGGTTAAATTAACTTTCTCCATGCCTTTATCAGGCGCTCGCTTCCTCCCCCCTCACATTCCATAAACCAGATAGGAGCAGCACAGAGCAGCACAGACACAAGGACACAGAGAAAAGCAGAATGAGTTTGAGTTTGAAAAACAAAAAAAACAAAAGGGATCTTAAAGGGAAATTACCTTGTTCTATATTAACAAAAGACAAGGTAAGAAAAGTAAAGAAGGCAATTGTGACTATAGGTTTGTACAAGACCTGAGGGCCATCGATGGCCTAGTGGTACCGATTTCCCCAAAAGTGCCTGATGTGCCATCAATATTTACCGCCATAAATTACGATGCAGAGTATTTTACTGTGATTGATTTATTGAACGCATTTTTATTTCCGTCCCTGTGGATGAGGAGGCACAACCAATCTTTGCTTTATTTTTTTTTTTTAAAACCGCCAACTAACATGGTGCAGAATGCCCCAGGGCTATATATAGACTCCCTTGTAGCCTATTCCAAACTACTCTCAGAGCTTGGATACCAGGATATTGTTCATCCCTGCTGCAGTATGTGGATGAATTCCTCGTCTGCAGTTCTACTCGGGTGGCCGCCCTGGAGGATGGGAGAGATCTTTTGAAATGTATTTTTGAAAGTGGTCACAAAGTGTCAAAGAAAAATTGCAATGGTGTCAGAAAAGGTTGAATATTTTGGTTTGTACTCTCAAAAGGAGAAAGGAAAGTCAATCACAGAATAGCTATGGCTCTTGTGGGTCTGCCCCGCCCACTTGCTAAGAAAGACATGTTCACCTTTCTTGGTAATTATGATTGGTTACTGCCGCCAATGAGTACCTGACTGTTCCTACTACAATCTCCTGAGACAAGCCACAGGTTTACACATGCCAGATTGTATAAAATGGTCAAATGAAATGTGCAATGCTTTTGTATATTTGAAAAATGCTATGGTAATGGCTCCAGGGCTCGGCCTCCCTAACTAGGAAAAATGTTTAATTAGTTTTCAGGAAAAATGTTTCATTTGTTTGCAAGGGAAAATTGTAAGGACGTGTCAGGTGTCCTCGCTCAGGAGCTTGGAGGCAAGTTGCGCCCTATTATTTTTTTCAAAGATGGTTCCGTTCCGGTGCAGGTTCAAGGCATGCCTGTGTGTCTCAGAGGCATCCTATTCGATGATGGTTTTGAGATGGCCACTTCTTTCACTCTGGGGCACGACACTACACTTAACACCACCCACAATGTATGAAAAATGTACATACGCAGCACATGTCTGCTCAAAAGGTTGAGCGGCTATGAGTTGATCTTGATGTCCAATGAAAAATTGCACATCAAATATGCTTCTCCCACTTCAGGACCAGCACCAATACAAATGCCCTTTTAGGATTAAAAGGAGAGCAGAATGAGGTTGTGCCACAACATGATTGCATAGACCTCATTCACCAAGACACATCACCCAGGTCTGTATCTTCCACAACACTGCAGAGCATACACAGGCCAACAAACAGATAGCCAAGGGAAATGCTCTGGCTGATTAGCTGCTAAACAAGCTGCTACTTCACAAAATGCACAGATCCAAATGCCCATGCTAGTACCAGAATTGTTGTTTTCTTTTTGTTTTTTGTTTTTTGATCAGGTTATTTCAGATTTGCAGGTATGGCAAACGAAGCTGATCTCAGAGGTTGGGACAAAAAAAAAAAAAAAAGGTGTGCAGAAAGATCCAAAGACTGGATTTCTCTGCAAAGAGGGGAAGCCATGTATACCAGTAGCTAGTGCATCACTTTTGTAGCTAGTGCATCACTTTTTATGCATCATTTTTATTTCCTAGTTCCATGGAATAGGTCACAGAGGCTGGAAAGCCACGTGTGAACTATTGGAGAAAGACTTTTACATTACAGAACTTTCCTGGCCAATTTTATGTAGCAAGATGCATCACATGTATCAGGAACAACCCACACAAGGCCGAACATGAACACCTTATATATCCAACAATTCCTTTTACACATTTGCAGATTGACTTCACACACATGCCCAAACTAGGCAAAAGACAGGAATATTTTTTGGAAATTGTGGACAAGTTCTCAAGTTGAGTTGAACTTTTTGTCACCACAAAAGAAGATGCACAAACAGTAGTGAGGATCCTCGTTCAGGAAATAATTCCTCGATGGGGATGCCCACTTCTTATAAACTCAGACAGACAATGGACCTACATTTGTATCAAGGGTCTGCCAGGACTGGGTAAAAAAAAACTCTCAAGATAGAACGGAAGTTTCACATTCCATAACACCCTCAAAGCTCAGGGATAGTAGAAAGAATAAACAGAACAAATAAAAAGATAAGAAAGGCCACAGGAGGAACCTTTGCCAACTGGAAGAAGGTCCTCCCAGCAGTCCTGGCAGAAATAAGAATGACCCTTCCAAGACAACAATGTATTCACCTTTTGATGTCTTGATGGGTCGATTTTTCCCCACCCCATGGGCCAGAGCACATTTAATGATAGAAAAGGGAGATTTAGACTTATTACAGGAAGAATATGTAAGGTAATTGGTTGAAACATTGTAAACAGTTGAGAGAAATGTTGCTCGCACCTTTTTCTTTTTCTTCACAGGAAACGACTCACCCCTTCAAATTGGGAGACAACGTGGTGGTCCAACAGCTGTACAGAAATAAGAAGCAAGAGTATTCCTTTGGACCTCCTACCACAGTGGTTGCAGTGACCAGAACAGCCATCCTAGTGGAAAATTGCCAGTCCTGGATCCATGCCAACAGAGTAAAAAAGGTTGCCCAAAGCCCCAAGAGCAAGAAGGAGATCTTGGATACAGGAGGCCCTCAAGCAGAAGTCCAAGCAGATGAAGGAGTTCCTGGGAAAGCAGGTCCGGCCAGAGAAGATGACCTTGCTTACTTCACCACAGACTTCTGACAAGGCATTCTGCCCACTAATCCTGATCTCTCTGACAGTGTTCCTACCCACCTGGATCACCACTAACTGTATCTACCACCCTGAAGGTTTGGGTGCAATTAAAAGTATCTGTGGGAACACAAACACACACACACACACACACACACACACGAACATTATATTGACACAAGCTAGAACCAAGAGAGAGATTGGAGATAGTTTTACTGATAAGATGCTTTTGCTAAAATTTAAGTATGCTTATGCTAAAAATCAGGGTATGAAGAATGTTAAATATGTAGCATATTAAGCGCTGCGCAAACGGTTATATAAATCCTGTATAATAATAATAATAATAATAATAATGATAATATTACATCCTAGCCCTGCCCGAATTACCCTTTTGGCTGTACCTTTAAATGTTTTCTCAATGAGACTCCTCCTGTATTCTTGACTAACATATCCACTCTGTACATAAACAACATTGTTACCTTTCCAATAGCAGGTAGAAGTCATTCCCCTGTTTGGCGTTTTAATTTAGGGAATGAGACACAGACTAACCCCTCTTTCTGCAGCAGGTCAATATTTAATATCTCCATGTGCGAATCCGGAGTCTCTGCCCCTGCCTGCTCACTGTTTCAAGTAATTGACCCAGGGTTAAACTGTACTTTGCATAACTTTTTCTTTTTCTCTAAAAATGTAGGTGAAATATTACACTAATTTATAAATCGCAACACAGGACAAGTACACTCATGAGTTTGACGCTAAGAGACCTTTTGCACTGGGACAAAGTATCCATGTATGTTGTAGGAAAGTGTGTTATCCCTGGGTGCCCCTCCATGTTAAGGGATGGTGTTACCTTGTATCCTTGTTATCTGTCATGGGAATGGTAGGGGATTATAAAAGGGGGACATCCACTAGAGGCCAGCTCCAGCAGGAAGCTAGGGACATTGCTAAAACATGGAGCCCATTTGCCAATGTAGGATTTGAGCTTGGAGGTATATTTTTATGGTTAAAAGACATTGTCCTTGTTATGGTACTTATCCTTGCTCTGATTCTTTACCTCTGTTTTAAATGTTGCACTTACATAATTGCGCACCTTCGATCTCCTGATGATAAGGTTCTATCTCACATGACATACATGAAGAGTCATCAGGCAATCTATGCCACAGCCCCAAAGAAGTATTAAAGCACAACATAGAATGTAGAGATCATCTTATATGATCTAAGAGGGGATTGAAGGGATATTTAGTTTAACTACTTCTTTTGTATTATAGTCAGCTTCCATTTTGTGTGTCTCTAACATCCATTTTGTGAAATATGCTCACGTCATGCTATTCTAGTTTCGTTTTCCCATAATACTGTAATCTTCTTGTTGAGTTTCATTTCTCGTAAAGCACGTGATATTTTAGAAATAATTAGTTTCACTGTGGGCGTCAGACTGTACTTGTGCGTCTCTGTATATGATTGGATAATCTGTTAAAGGGCGGTACTTTCTGAAAAGCCCTCTTATATCGACACCCAAGAATAAAGATTAGATTTGCTCGGAGAGAAACCTGCTGTGTATATGTTTCTTTATCTCAAAGGGCAAATCTCCCAGATCTGGTATCGGATTGTACACCAAACCAAAGCAGACAATACCCCTAATCTTGATTTATTACCCTTCAGAAATTAGTCGATTAATCTATATTAAAAAAAATCGATTAATCGAACACAAAAATTTTAATCAGTAACTGCCCTAATATAATTATATAAATTTATGTTTGGTCATACAGTAAACACAAATCTGATTAACAAGGCATAACGGAGTCCAGTAGATTAAACATCAGTTCTAGGGGCAGGTTCTAGGTCCAAGCAAAGCTGCCTGCAGCATGGAGAGCAGAGGCGTGTTTACAGTAGATTGATTCTTTTTTTTTTTTTTTTTTTTTCCACTTCAGAAAGAATATTCGTGGGAGAGTGTCAGCTATGCCCGCATCTCCATCCCTCTAATTGTCTTAGCATCATTAGTGGCTTGTTTCATTCTCCCCCTTTTTTTTTTTTTTTTTTTTTCCCCCCCCCTGGGGTTGGGGGGGAATAGGGGTCCTGAGTCGGGCATCCATGAAGTTTACAAAGCCCAAAAATACATATATACATCCGAAATCCCACCCAGCCTCCACTCCCCCTCCGCTTCCTTTATCCTAAATCCCGTTCCATCACTCTTCCAGTTAACCCCCCTGGGGGTTTTTATTTTTATTTCCCCCCCCCCCCCCCCCCCCCCCCCCCCCCGCCCACCCCGTCCCCGTCCGCTGTTTTGCTGTTGTAAGGTGGCCCTTTCTCCTCAGTGTCTTCTCCTGCCCTTAGGGTCTGCCTTTCCGTGGCTAGATCTCTTTTCGGCTTCACCCCCCAGGGATCGTCGGTTGTCACGGCTGCAATCGCAGAGCCTCCCTGTAGCTCCAAGACCTCTTGAATTTTCTCCAACTCTCCCATCTAGCCCTCGTGGCCTCTCTGTCCTCCTCCCCGGTGTACAACACACATTCCATCATGTAAGTGGACTCCACTGCGTCGACCCATTCCCATAAGGGTGGGCTTTCCTTGTCCTTCCACCTCCTTGGAATTACCTTTTTAGCCGCGTTAAGCAGATGGGGAATCAATGAGCCTTTATATTGTTTAATTTCCTTGGATGTGGCATGCATAAGTGCCACCCAAGGGTCATTTTTTACCTCGATCGTTGTTATTTCTTTTATGTATTTTAGGATAGACTCCCAAAATTTTTTGATTTTAGGACACCCCCACCATAAATGACCCATTGTGCCCCTTTGATCACACCCCCTCCAACAGTTCGCGGATGTATCCGCCTGGAAATTGCTGACCCTGTCTGGGGTTCTATACCACCTAGCCATACACTTAAAGTTTGTTTCTGCAGTTCTCGCATCTACCGCTGACCCATGTGCTAATTTTAAAATTTTCTTACTTGTGCCTATTTCTAATTGTGTTCCTAGTTCGCTTTCCCATTTGGTAAGGTATGGCGGCATCTCCGGTCTATCTCTTTCTAATAACAGTTTATATATTCTGGATATTCTTTTTTTTGAACATTCTGCCGTAAAGATTTTCTCTAATTTTGTTAGATCCTTAGCCTCCCTTAATGGGCTAGGAAGAGAGCCCACAAAGTGGGTTAGCTGGCGATGCCGCCATCCATCTATGGAAAAAGCCTCATTATTCTGTAACTCGTGCAGTGTCATAACCTTCCCCTTGCTAATAACTTCCCCTAATCTCGTGCAGTCCTTTCTAATCCAATCACCTCCTATTTCCTTTAACCCTGGCGGGAAAAAAAGGATTTTCTTTAAGTGCTATAAGTGGCGAATTATAATTTTTGTTGAATATTTTATATATTTTGTCCCAGATTTTCAAAGTCGTGATGGTGATTATATGTGTTTTTTCTCCCAGTGTCCGGCTTTTCGGGGGGTTCCACACAATCTTCCCCAGCCTAGCTTCACTCAGTGCTTCCTCCAAACTAACCCATCTTTTAGTGTTACCTATTTTACCCCATTCTGCGATCTTAATAGTGCTATAGCATGGTAGTAACTTTCTATGTCTGGGACCGCCAGACCGCCCTGACTTTTGTCTTGTTTTAGAACTTGGAGGGAGATTCTATGTTTTTTGTAATTCCATATGAAATTCATTATAATAGCTCTTAGTTTACCGAGGTACTGTTTTGGGAGAGGGAGGGGGAGCATCTGGAATTTATATGTGATGACTGGTAAGATCATCATTTTTACCGAATTAATCCTGCCTATCCAGGATAGAATTTTTCCCTTCAGCTCTTGGCATTTTTTTTTCTGTCTTCTAGGAGTGGGATATAATTTATTTTGTATAATTTCCTCGGGTTGTTGGCCAGCTCTATTCCTAAGTATTTTATCCTTTTTTTCCAGACGAAACTGATTGTTTTCTGTAGTTTCTGTTTCTCTATTTTATTGAGGTTAATATTAAGGATAAATGTTTTTGAGGCATTGATTCTAAAGTTTGTTAGTTCCCCATATTCCTTTAAGGTTTTAAGCAACATGGGGACTGACTTCTGGGGTGAGCTTATGTAAAAGAGGACGTCGTCCGCGAAGGCCGCAAGTTTGTGCTCTTCGCTGCCGACTTTACAGCCTTCCACCTCTGGGTTTCCGCGAATTGTAGCTAACAGCGGTTCCAAAGATAGAATAAAAAGGAGAGGGGAGAGTGGACAGCCCTGCCTGGTGCCATTAAACAATTCGAACTCCGCGGAGGTCGTTCCATTGGCCTTGATGTTAGTTTTCGGATGATTATATAGGGTTTTAATTTTTTGAATAATTCTGGGTCCAAAACCCATCTTCTGTAGAGTGTTGAACATGAACCCCCAGTCTACTCTGTCGAACGCTTTTTCAGCGTCTATCGAGAGAAGTAGACTGGGGGTTCTCGAGTCTCCCATCCTCTGTATGGCTAGCAATGTCCGAATCCCATTGTCCCTCCCCTCTCTGCCCGGGACAAACCCGACCTGGTCCGGATGGATCAGTGTGCCCAAGTGCCCCTTTATTCGATCCGCCAGTATCTTTGCGTATAATTTTGTGTCGAAATTTAATAAGGAGATGGGTCTGTAGTTCGAGCACACCGATCCATCCTTCCCATCCTTCCTCAAAAGAGTGATCGTAGCTTTTAGGGCCTCTTCGCTCATATCATAGTCTATCCCTAGTCCATTCATATATCGCAGCAATCTCGGTATAAGAATCTCTTTGTACGTTTTATAATATGAGGCCGTGAAGCCGTCCGGGCCCGGGCTCTTCCCTATTGGAGAGTTGTTGATGGCTGCTAAGATCTCCTCCTCAGTTATTGGCCTCTCAAGCTCATCTCTCTCCTCCCCCCCCTAGGGCCATTAGCCCTGCCCTCTCTAGGAACTCTGATGTTTTCTGGTTATTTCCTATGCTGTCGTTGTTTCCCTTGGTTTTCACCTCGTAAAGTTCTTTATAATAGTCTCTGAATGTAGAGGCTATTTCACTAGAGGTAAACTTCATCTCCCCGTTTCTTGTTTGAATTTTTTCAATAAAATTTCTGGTTTTCTTTTTTTGTAATTTCCTTGCTAGATATTTCCCTGGCTTGTTGCCCCATATATATTGTTCCCTGGCCAATTTATTGAACTTCTGTCTTACTTCCTGTTCAGCTAAATCTTTCAATTCCTCTCTCTTATCTGTAAGCTCTATGTATATGCTCTGGCTAAGTGCCCCCCCAGATTTGTGCTTTTGCTCCAGGGTTTTAATCTCGGCCATCAGAGCCTGCGTCTTTCCCACCCTCTCCTTTTTTTTCCATGAGGCTTTGGCTATCAGGAGCCCCCTAATGAACGCTTTATGAGCGTCCCACAGTTGTGCCTCTGAAACCTCTCCGTTGTCGTTGATTTGAAAGAACCATTCTAGCTCCTTTTTGATATAATCCCTAATTTCTTTGTCATGTAACAATTCAGGATTAAGTTTCCATCCGCTAGAGGGTTGTTTGTGTTCGGGGAATCTTAGCCTCATGGATACCGGCGCGTGGTCCGAGAGGGAAGCTATTCCAATTTCGGTTTCTTTGACCCTTTCCAGTATGCCATGGTCTATTAAAATATAGTCCAGGCGAGAGTACATCTGGTGGACAGGGGAGAAGAACGAGTAATCCCTCAACTGCGGGTGCTGGATCCTCCATACATCCAACAGTTGGTCCTCCGATAGTTTTTTTTTAATCCGCTTCAGTTGTATGTTGCCCCTCCCCGTGCCACCAGACGTACTGTCCTTCGCGGGGTCCATCACGAAATTGAGGTCCCCCATCAGGATCAAATATCCTTTCCTGAAGGCCCTTAGCTTACGCAGAATTGCTTCGAGGAATAAGATAGGTTTGGCGTTGGGGGCATAAACATTGGCCAGTGTAAGTTCTACCCCTAGAAGGGAGCCCCTAAGAAACAGGTACCTCCCCTCGGGGTCCGTCATTCTCTCCTCCACCGTGAAGTCGGTGTCCCTCACAATCCCAATAGCCACTCCTCTTGCCCTGCTCGAGATAGTATCTCCATAAAACCAATTTGGGAGAGCTGGAGAAAAAAGTCTAATATTTGAGGAATGTGCCAGGTGAGTCTCTTGCAGGAACACTATACCTGCACCATATCTCTCTGCTTCCTCCAAAATTTTAGATCGCTTGCCGGGAGAGTTTAAGCCTTTCACATTATATGATAAAAATTTGATTTCTATGTCCTTCATTTATTTTTTGGGATTTTTGTTTTTCTTTTTTTTTTTTTCCCTCTGAAATATTGGTGGTGATAACAGCCCCACAGCGGACGTGGTTTCCCTCCCTCTTCCCCCATCCCCCCCCCCCCCCTCCCCCCCCCCTCTCCCCCCCCCCCCTCTCCCCTTCTCTCCCCAACCTCTCCCCCCCCCCCTCTCTCTCGCCTCCCCCTCTCCCCCCCTCTCTTACCCCGACTAGGGTCCCCGGGTCATTGGGGGCCATCCTTTGTGGCTTCCCCAAGGCTCCGGATTCCTGGTGAGGTGGAGTTCGTTTAGCCCTCCCCTCCCCCTCCGCGGCCCGGACTCGGGCGCAGAGGGGGAGGGGGGTAGGGCCGATTTGGACAGAATAAATTTACAGCTACAGGCGAACGTTCGCCCCTCTTCCCGCCCCCCCTCCACCCCCCCCCCTCGGGGTCCCCCAGGCCCTCCATTTCAAACCACCCCTGCATGTCCGGGACCAAGATCCCGAGTTTTGTACAAAATCCCTGCACTTCTTCCGGGTACCTCAACCTGGCCGTACACCCCTCTATTGACCCTATTAAACATGAGGGGAAACCCCAATTATATCTTATGTTTTCCCTTTTCAGGATTTCCAGCAGGGGTTTCTGATGTCTCCGTCTTTCGAGAGTTCGGGCCGATAGATCTGCATATACTTGGATTTCAGCATCCTTATGCAATATAGGCGACTTATTTTTTATTTTAGCCCACAGGTCCTCTTTTTCTTTAAAGTGGCTGAATCTGACTATTATGTCCCGGGTCCGCTCTGCGCCCCCCCCCTTTCGGGCCTTCCTACTCGGTGTATCCTTTCTATGTGGGGAAAGTGATCTGGGTCCTTGCCACTTATGGGGCCCAGAATTTCCCAAAGTTTTCTTTCCAGGTCTTCCCCTCTCTGTTCCGGGACAGCGCGCAGCCTCAGGTTTTGCCTCCTATCCCTGTTCTCTTGGTCCTCTATTTTGTAGAGGGTGTCTCTCTGGGTGAGATAGGCACCTTTCAATTGCGTTTTCAACTTCGCTATTTCCAATTCTATAGAGTCCGCTCTCCCTTCCACCACTTCAACCCTGGACAGCAAATGGCCCATGTCCTCCCTCAGAGAGTTGATTTCAAGTTTGATTACGTTTTCCAGGCGTAGCAGCATCGCCTCCATTTCACGTTTATTGGGGATGTGGGCTCCTATTTGTTGATCGTCCCCCCTACTAGGCTCAATCTCAGTCTCCATTGTAAGGTCCGCTCTGGAGTCATTGATTTCTCCTTCCGCCCCGCCCCTACTCTCCGGGGAAACTCCAGCCTGGGTTTCTTTTCCCGATGTTTTTGGGCTTGCGCCCTGTCTTAAATAGTGTTTGATTGTACTTGTATCCCCTTTGCTGCCTTTGATGGTTGCTTTCTTAGGCTGTTTGGCTGGCTCTTTGCTCATGTTGGCCTTCTTGGTGGGTCTGATTCTCTTCCCCAGTCTTATTGAACCCCTAGGCCTCCTGGGCCCTTTTTCCACTGCTTTACTTTTAATGGGATCCTTGCTTTAAGGCTGTCTTATACTCCCTGATTGCCCCTTTAAGTTCTGTTTGATCTACAGTCAGACAGCCTTATCCGCCTCTCCAAGTCCTATCCGGGCTTCTTGGGGGTCCTGTTTGTTGCTTATGTCCCCCTGCGCTTTGAGGCCCGGGGCTTTCTTCTGGGTGTCCCTCTAGTGTGTACAGTCGAATTTGCGGGGAAATAAAAAAAAAAAAAAAAGGAAAGAGCTGGAGGGGACCTTTTCTACTTACAAGATCTTTGCCTGGGGCAGAAACACGCACACAATGGCTGAGGCTATTAAATTTAAATGAGGGGGTTTATTCGCCCTTCCTGCCAATTATCTTCAGCAGTAAACAGTTCGCCCCCCTTCTGTGTCCCACCGATTGGTTCTACTAGTAGAGTCAATAGTTCTTTACGATGTGTTACGAGGGGCCATTGATCTTAATGACACGGGCGACATACTGATTTTATGATTTGGCCATAGTTTCATCTTTAGGAAAAAAAAAAAAAAAACCTGGAAAGTAAGACATACAGGATCTGCGGTATCGATCTTATCTGACGTCAGGCTAAGCCACAGTGATCAATAGGTCTTCATACCTAGATACCATTCAGAGTCACTTTTTCATTCCATAATGCAGCGTTTGGTGTGTGAGAATATATTTTCATGGGCCCCAGTCAAAATCTCACTTTCATTCCATAATGCAGCTTTTAATGTGTGCTAGTTGATCTTCCTAGACCCCGATCAGAGTTTTACTTTCATACCACAGTGCAGCTTTGGTGCATGATAATAAAAAATTCATAGGCACTGATCGAAATCACACTTTCATATCCTAGTACAGCTTTTAATGTGTATGGTGTCTATAAGGCAAATTCAGAAGTTTTCATTTCGGACCATTTTCTGCCTTTGAGGACTGTGATGTCCATAAACTTCCCAGACTCATGGTTTTTAAGACCAATAGACATCCATAGGGGTATTTAATACTACACAGGGGGGTATTACCCCAATCCGAGGAAGGCCTGGGCACAATAAGTCTTGGGGTATGTTTATTCACCTTCGAGCAGTGATTTGCGCCTCTCCCTTTTTATTCCCCTTCTATGCCTGAAGCCTCGCTCAGGTCTGCCTGACACAGGGTGATAACGGGTGCTAGTGAGTCTTTCACATTCCCAAGGGTGCAGAGACTGGGTTCTGGCTACCGGTCCTATCTGTATTCAGGAGCCTTTTAACCTGCCCACCAGATTCCCCTAGACCAATCTTGCCAAAGGGGGAGAAGAGAAGGGAGACCAACCGCAGCCAGGGGGAAAAGAAAATGCCAAAAAAAACAGCACAACACACAAAAAAAAAAAAAAAAGAAAAAACCATACAGAGCAAAAATGTCCTAACACCTTATTCAGCTTGGAGCCACGGTACCGCAGTTGTGTTAATCTTACCTCCAGCAGATGCAGGGTCCAGGGAGGGTATATTACACATTTACTCACGCTTGTCGTTTTCATACAATCATTCAGGTTTTTGTTCCACAGCAGTTTGAAGATCCGGAGCGCTATACCCAGGGAGGCAGGTTGGAGGGGGGGGGGGATGGGAGCGGAGAGCCGGAGCCACGGGTCTCGGTCAGCGCCGCTGTTTTGGCGTTCCCCTTACTGTCTCTTCATGGTGTGGCCCCTTCATCCTGCGGTCCTTCTTTCCGGGGGGGAGAACGGGCATCCGCCGGCACTCGTCCACGGCTCGATTCCACGTCCTCCCTGTGCGTCTGTCCTCCTCAGCCCTCAGGCTCTGACTCCTCCCTCCGAGCGGACGCTACGTCCGCACGTCCATCTCCTGCAGTAAAACTTATGAAAACCTCCCTAAGGTGTACGTTTATTAAACAGAGAAAATCTATCTAATTTCACTTCTCAGTAGTAGGGATGAGCTTCGAGTTCCAGTCGAACTCTAATTTTAAAAGCCTATATGCAAGTTATTGTCATAAAAAGTGTTTGGGGACCTGGGTCCTGCCCCAGGGGACATGTATCAATGCAAAAAAAAGTTTTAAAAACTACCGTTTTTTTGGGAGCAGTGATTTTAATAATGCTTAAAGTTTAACAATAAAAAAAGTGTCATAAAAAATATATACAATAATTGTAAATAATTAGTGCGCTTGATCAACCTTAAAATCAATAAATAGTAATTGACCTAATATTGTGTACTCCAAAGTAAAAAAATTCTTATAGATAAAATCAAAGAAAAATATATAAGAAAAATATATATAAATATATATTAGGTATGAAATACAGTGGTGTGAATACTATATTAAAATCCGTGAGAAAAATTAGTTCATAAAAAACGGGTCTGTGTATAAAAAGCTGCTCTTCAAAGTGTACAATGCTGTTCCTAAAATATAAAGATATAGAATCCCTATTTCTTTGTGTCAGGGTATTGCAAAGCTGAATCACTTGTGCCCCATACACCAAACAATCAGTTTCAATTAATTGGCCGGATGTATTAGTTTGAACAAGTAAAAACACTCTTCCTCTCCAGTGATCAACCAATTAACCAAAATGAACACACTTCCTTCCTAGTTAGGTCCACTGGCAAAAGAATATGTAGATTTTAATACCTACAAGAGGAAACGTAACCATCCAGGACAATAAATTTAAATATCCAAGACAATAGGTCCAAATTTAAATTCTTCAATCACATATATTCATATAGATTGTTTTAAGATAAAAGAGAGGAAGAAAATATAAAACAAACACTTTCTTTTTAACCTTTTCTGTATTGCAGATCTGCTTACAGGGGTCCTGGTTCCTCCTTCTATGAATCAGTTTTCCAATTCACATATGAAAAGAAAAAGAACAAATAGCCATTGCGCAGCGCTCTATACCATGTGTCAAGTGAGTATGCTCTGTCCTACTCACATGCACCCAGCGCTGTTAGATCGCGATAGCTCTATAGCACAGTCAGGCTTCTGTGGGCTGCTTCTCCTCACTGCGTGTAGACTCGGCTATTCCCGTAGCATACACCGTGACGTCACTAGGCTCCTCCTCCCGACGTGTTGAGTCAGGGTCATGTGACTATCAACTTTAACAATAAAAGTGTAATATTCCTTTAAATTTCGTACCTGGGGGGTGTGTATAGTATGCCTGTAAAGGGGCGCATGCTTCCCGTGCTTAGAACTGTCCCTGCACAAAGTGTAATTTTTGCAGGAAAAAAGCATTTAAAATCTATAATGAATTGTCGGCTCCCGTAATACAGTTACAGTAATGACAGTAAAACAGTCATTGAAAGCCATTGATAAAATAAAAAAAATAAAAAAAATGTGTGGGGTTCCCCCCAAATTCAATTACCAGGCCCTTCAGGTCTGGGATGGATATTAAGGGGAACCCTGGGTCAAATTTGAAAAAAATTTGACGTGGGGTTCCCCCTAAATATCCATACCAGACCCTTCAGGTCTGGTATGGATTTTAAGGGGAACCCCGCGCCAAAAAAATGGCGGGGGGCCCCCCTCAAAATCCATACCAAACCCTTATCCGAGCACGCAACCTGGCAGGCCGCAGGAAAAGAGGGGGGGGACGACAGAGCACCCCCCCCTCCTGAACCGTACCAGGCCACATGCCCTCAACATTGGGAGGATGCTTTGGGGGTCTGTGACCCCTCAAAGCACCATGTCCCCATGTTGATGAGGACAAGGGCCTAATCCACACAACCCTTGCCCGGTGGTTGTGGGGGTCTGCGGGCAGGGGGCTTCTCAGAATCTGGAAGCCTCCTTTAACAAGGGGACCCCCAGATCCCGGCCCCCCCTGTTTGAAAAGTACCCCTACCATTTCACAAAGAAAGTGTAAAAAATAGTTTAAAAACACACAGACACCGTTGGGAAAAGTCCTTTATTAAAAATAAAATAAAAAAGATTCCAGTGGTGGTAATCCACTCTTGCCATACAGCGATGGGTGATCTCTTCTCCGGGGTCCAGCGATGGCTGATGTCTTCCGACGACGTCCAGCGCTGCGCATCCTGTCTCCATGGAGAAACTGCGGGAATCCCGTCTTAGCTGAGGAGGACCGGGCCACTCCTCACCTGACCCCATCCCCTCTGCCGCAACACAAGGGGGAAGCAGGGCTTTCCCAGTGAAGTACGGGTGACCCCGCCATCCTCTGATGTAACGGAAACCTGCGTTCAAATCCATTCCAGACCTGTAGGGTCTGGTATGGATATTTAGGGGGAACCCCACATCATTTTTTTTTAAATTTGACCCGGGGTTCCCCTTAATATCCATACCAGACCTGAAGGGCCTGGTAATTGAATTTGGGGGGAACCCCACGCATGTTTTTATTTTATTTATTTTTTTAATCAATGACTTTCAATGACTGTTCTCTGTATTACGGGAGCCGACAATTCATTATAGCCGCAAGTGATTTTAAATGCTTTTTTTCCTGCAAACATTACACTTTGTGCAGGGACAGTTCTAAGCACGGGAAACATGCGCCCCTTTACAGGCATACTATACACACACTCCCCAGGTACGAAATTTTAAGGAATATTGCACTTTTATTGTTTCACTTTAAGCATTATTAAAATCATTGCTCCCAAAAAAACTGACGTTTTGAAAACTTTTTTTTGCATTGATACATGTCCCCTGGGGCAGGACCCAGGTCCCCAAACACTTTTTATGATAATAACTTGCATATAAGCCTTTAAAATTAGCACTTTTGATTTTGAACATTCAAGTCCCATAGACTTTAATAGGGTTCTAAAGTTCACACGAACTTTAGGTCTGTTCGCAGGTTCTGGTGCGAACCGAACAGGGGGGTTTTCAGCTCATCCCTACTAGTTCTCAGAGAAAAATGATCTCCTCTGGCACCCTGTTTATGAAGTAGAGAACATTTGTTCTCAGGAGAACAGAGAACAGAGCAGCAGAGTTTAAATAGTGAAACCAAAGCTAAAAAGACAGTGTAGTTACATGAAAAAAATAAGCACTGGCGCTTTTTTTAACTCACAGATTTTCTTACACACATTTTGGCACACATTCTTTAAAATTGTATTCATTAAATGCACCTTTTTATTGCGTATTTTGTCATTTACCCGCATTTTGCCAATTGTTAACATGCAGTATTTTTAACGCGCATCTAGCCGTGGGTTTTTTTTAAACACACCTTGGCGCCTTAATGCACATTTTAGCACAGGTTATTTTTACATTTTGGTGTGCTTTGTAATGCACATTTTAGCACTTTTTATGTGTATTTTGGAAAAACAGCACATTTGCTAGATACCTTTGGGGGACCATTAACAATTAATGGCACCAAAAGCATAGCATGCATTTTGCATGTGTTTGTGGAATGCACCCAAAAAAAGCATATAAACAATGAGCCAAAATACATGGTAAAAAAAAACACCAAAATGTACTAAAATGCATTTTAAAAAACACGCCAAAAAGTGTGTTGATAAAAGCAGCAAAAAGTGTGTTAAAAAAAAACTGTACCAGTCTGTCTCCAGGAGACACACATAACTCAAACATCAGGGATCAAACTGACCACACACCATTTTCCAGTATGGTTTCATGGAGATACTCCATCCACCCATTCAAGAGGAATAGCAATTGGTTTCAGCAAGATGGTAAAATTTGAGGTTGAGGTGCGTTTCGTAGACCCAGAGGGAAGATATTTGTTTCTAAAAGGAAAATTGTTCAATATGAAATGTACGATTGTGAATGTCTATGCTCCGAATAAGAACCCTGATAAATGTGTTAAGAAAATTTTTAAAAAATTAGGTTTCAAAGAAGGTAAATTGATTGTAGCAGGATATTTAAACTGGAGTATAGACCCAAGGGTGGATACTTCAGGAGGGAGAAACTGTACTACAGATCAAAAGGCAGAATTTTTTTTTTAAAAGCATTAGCAAATTGGCAACTACAAGATGCCTGGAGGATCACTCACTTGAAGGAACGGGATTATACCTGTTTTTCCCCGGTCCATAACTCCTAATCTAGGATCGATTATATCTTCATAGAGCACCAGCTAGTGCCGGCCCTTAAAACGGCAGAAATAAAAAACAATCACTCTATAAGACCATGCCCCAGTGAAGATACAACTAGAGATAAAAGGGGACTCTGGACCGGGGTTAAACTGGAGGTTGAACGAACGATTATTTGAACCAAGAGCAGGAGTCAATAGGATTGAGCAGGAATTGGAAAGTTTTTTTGAGGCCAATGAGACACCAGGAATATCCAGTGCAATAGTATGAGAGACCATAAGGTGGTAATCAGGGGGATTTTGATAGGAATTGGAGCAGGAAAGAAGAAGGCAAGGGATAAGAGGAAAAAGGACTTATATAAGGAATTAAAGGAGTTAGAGCAAAAAAACAAGACCCAAAGGGATCCCGGAAAGGCAGGAGCTGATAACAAAAAAGAGAGAACTAGAAGAATGTTTAGATCAAGAGAGGAAACCTGGGGGGGGGGGGGAAAGTGCCAACATACAAAGTCAAACAATCGCTCTGGAAGGGATGGACGTGCTGACGTAGCGTCCGCACGGAGGGAGGAGCTTGAGCCCGAGGGCCGAGGAGAGCTGGCGAACAGCCAGGGAGGACGCGGGACCGGACCGCTCCGTGTGAGAGACGCCGCGGACGCCCGCATGACTCCCCGGGCCAAGGAAACTAGGATGCAGAGGTCTTCCCGATCCGGAAAGCAACTCGACCGGTAAAGCGGCGGCCCTGACCGGGATCGCAAGCACCAGTCCCCCCATTTCACCCTACCTCCTTCAACCCACTACCTCCTACACAGCGGGACGGGACCATAAGAAGCCCCAGAGAAGGCACGGTGAGCTAGCTCGAGAAGCGCCGTCAGTGAGTATATCATTTAACCACCTGAAGCCCTCTTCACTCGGAGGTAAGACCATAGTAACTTTAGATACGCTGGGAAGTCTGTTTTTCTTGTGAAGAATATTGCGCTAGGATGCCATTAGCCCTCAATATTGGACTAGTAGACTATGGTATGAGATAAAGAGCCTCTGGTGTGAGCATCCAGCAGGCAGTGCCTTGTGGATTTTTTGTTTTTTCTTTTTTCCTTACTGGAGTGCTTAGGAAATATCTGTGCCTTCTCTGGGAATCTTTCAGGTGGATACCAACCTGGGGTCAGGATCTGAAGATAACAATGAGGGAGTTGTGTAATCAATTTTTTGAGATCAAAATCAGTAATGGGGTGATAAATGCTTAACTTTTGGAGTGGACCGTCGCAGTCTTCTTTCCTGCATCTAAAACGCACAATACCCTTTTGCCAGGCAGAAAAATCTTGCTAAAACATATAGCTCGTTGGTAAACCCCTATAAAGGGAAACCCCTAAATGCTCCGCAAATGTTTGCTAATGTGTACCCGCCCACTAGGAATTGTCCAGGTGGAAATTAGCACGGGCATTGACCAGGGGGAAAAGTAACTTGAGAACCAAGCGGTCAAGTGGTCAAGCCCCTGCGATTAGTGTATTGTATGGTGGCTATGATTGCAAAACCCCGGGACTGTACGGTTGACCTTCCCCTCCCCCCGCCCGGAGCGATACACGCAACATTTATAGTCCGGGCAGAAGAGTTCAGCAAAGACATAGAGCCTATGGCTGGAAGGGCCCCGCATACAGAAAACCCTCCCCCCTCTGCCTAAAAACGGATAACCCGCGCTATTTGGCCCCTCAGACGGACCTCTCAGGCCCCGGGGCCTAGCAGAGCACAATAGTAAAAACATCTCAAGGGCCTTGAAAGTGACCAGAGAAACAACTAAGGTGGGCCAAAGTCAGGGACGTAGAAACTTAAGGAGCAACCTCGCACAAACCAGCATGAATCAGCTAAATCAGCAAAAAGCAAAACACATGAAGGAGGGGTTGAATCTAAAAATTATAAGGAGACAAACCCTGCGTACAGGCTCATGTGAGGGCTCCTTGGGGGATAGATTTTTCAAGGGCACGAGGGAGCATAGGACTACTTCGTAGGGGCAACCGGGGGTTCGTCTGCCGTGGGGGTCTCTTCCCCCCCCCCCCCTCCACCCTCTCCGGACCTCCTTTTTGTCCTCCAAGGCCTCCCTCCTGAGTAGGGAAAAAAAAGGGAAAGGAGCTACAACAAAATCAATAAAAAAGGGACATTAAGATAATGCTACCCCTTTGTTTATATCTGTAGAGAAGATACCAAACATCTTGGGAGCATTGGAGTCTGGGAGGGTAAACCTGGGAGAGAGTGGCGGGTAGGGTATAGTAGGAGAGAGCTAGACGGACTATATTATAGATCTCGACCCTATAAAGCCACAAACCACCAAGGGCTAAGGCCATCCCTAAAGTGAGGGACATTTAAAAGCCAAAGTTGAGGAAAAAGGGCTAAGGGGGCCCAGATTCACAACAAAACTGGGGAAAAGAATAAGACCCAGCAAGAAGGGCATCATGAGCAAAGACCTAGCTAAACAGATGAAGAAAGCAACCACCAAAGGAATTAAAGGGGGGACAAGTACAATTAAGCACTACCTACGACAGGGTGCTAGCCCAAAAACTTCGGGAAATGACTCCCACGCTGAAGCCAGTTCGGAGAGAAGCAGGGGGGCAGAAGGGGAAAACAATAGTTCTAGAGCAGACTGTACTACGGAAAGTGAGATTGACTTGAGCCGGGTCGAGGACCAACAGGCAGGAGCCCATATCCCCAACAAATCCGAAATGGAGGCGATGCTATTACGCCTCGAAATTGCAATTAAATCAGAAATTAACTCTCCCCGAGAGGACATGGGCCACCTGTTGTCTAGAGTTGAAGTGGTTGAAGGGAGAGCGGATACCATAGACCAGGAAATCACGCTTTTAAAATCTCAATTGAGAAAAGCATCCCTCACCCAGAGAGATACCCTCTACAAGATTGAGGACCAAGAGAATAGGGACAGGAGGCAAAACCTGAGGTTGCGTGCAGTTCCGGAACAAAGAGGGGAAGACTTAGAAAAAAAAATCTGGGCAATTCTGGGCCCGATAAGTGGCAAGGACCAAGAACATTTCCCTGGAATTGAAAGGATACACCGAGTGGGAAGAATAGAAAGGCCCGACTCGGAGAGAGCGCGGGATATAATTGTCAGATTTAGCCATTTTAAAGAAAAGGAGGACCTATGGACAAAAATAAGGAATAAGTCACCCTTGATGTTTGAGGGCTTTGAAATCCAAGTCTATGCAGACTTATCGGCCCGTACTTTGGAAAGAAGGAGACACCAAAAACCCCTACTGGAAATTCTCAGAAAGGAAAACATAAAATATAACTGGGGCTTTCCTTCTTGTTTAATAGGGATAAAAGAGGGGTGCACGTCCAGGCTGAAGTGTCCGGAAGAGCTGCAGGGTTTCTGTGCGAAACTCGGGATACCAGCCCCGGACCTACAGGGTTGGAACGAAATGGAGGGCTTAGGAGATCTCACGCTGAGGAGTGGGGGAGGGGAGGGGGGAGGGGAGAGGTCTCACCCTATAAATTAAAGCAAGCTAGGTTGATTTGGCCCCGTCTCCCCCCCAGGGTCCGGGCCTCCGGGCCGTGGGGGAGGAGAAGAGGGCAAAACAAGCTCCACCTCACCAGGAATCTAGTGTCTGAGGGAAGCCACAAAGGATGGCCCCCAAAGACTTAGAGACCCAAGACGGGGTCAGAGAGGGGGGGGGGAGGGAAGGGGGGGGCGGGGGAGGGAGGAAAGGGGGTATAGAGGAGAAAACACGGGAGGGGGACCCCCTCCGCTGATAGAAAAATATAAAAAAATAATAATAAACCCGCACACAAAAATCCAAAAGAGTGATGGATACGGAAATCAAATTTCTATCATACAATGTAAAAGGTCTAAACTCCTCCAGCAAGCGTTTTAAGGTGTTAGAGGAAATTAAGAGATATAGGGCTGGAATAGTTTTTCTACAAGAGACCCACCTGTCGTATACTTCCAACATTAGATTGTTCTCTCCAGCTTTCCCAACATGGTACTATGGAGACACCATCTCAAGCAGGGCAAGAGGAGTGGCCATTGGGATTGCGGGAGACATAAATTTTAAGTTGGAGGAGAGAAAGACGGACCCGGAGGGGAGATTCCTGTTTCTCAGGGGATCCCTCATGGGGGTAGGAATCACCTTGGCTAATATTTATGCCC
This sequence comes from Lithobates sylvaticus, assembly GCA_028564925.1. Taxonomy (NCBI): domain Eukaryota; kingdom Metazoa; phylum Chordata; class Amphibia; order Anura; family Ranidae; genus Lithobates; species Lithobates sylvaticus. The sequence continues at coordinate 168,654,625 of CM053028.1, forward strand.
CGAACACAAAACCTATTTCATACTTAGAATCGATCCTGTTTAAATTGAGGGCATTTAAAAAAGGGTTTTTGATTCTGATGGGGGACCTCAATTTTGTAATGGACCCGGCCCTAGATAGTACGTCGGGTGCGCCGGGGACGGGGAACGTACAGTTAAAACGGATAAAAAAAAGACTTCTGGAGGATCAACTGATGGATGTCTGGAGGATCCAGCATCCGCAGACAAGAGACTATACGTTCTTCTCCTTCGCCCACCAGACATATTCCCGCCTGGACCATATTCTAGTAGAACACGGCATACTCGAAAGGATTAGCAAGTCAGACATAGGAATAACCTCCCTCTCAGACCACGCTCCGGTTTCCATGAGGCTAAGGTTCCCCGAACACAAACAACCCTCGAGCGGTTGGAAACTAAACCCAGAACTACTACACGATAAAGAGATTCGGGTCCATATCAGAAAGGAACTGGAATGGTTTTTTCTAAACAACGATAATGGGGAGGTTTCAGAAGCCCAAATCTGGGATGCCCATAAAGCGTTCGTAAGGGGGCTCTTGATAGCAAAAGCATCCTGGAAAAAAAGGGAGAGGATGAGAAAAACGCAGGCACTGACGGCCGAGATTAACACACTCGAGCTAAGGCATAAGACCGGGGGGGCACTCGCCCAGGGAATATACACAGAGCTGATTGACAAGAGGGAGGAATTAAAAGAACTAGCCGAGCAGGAAGAAAGACAGGTATACAATAAGATGGCCAAGGAACGGTACGCATGGGGCAATAAACCAGGGAAATTTTTAGCCAGGAAATTGCAAAAAAAGAAATCTAGAAATTTTATTGAAAAAATCCAAACAGAAAACGGAGGGACGAAGTACATCTCTAGAGAAATTGCATCCACATTCAGAGAATACTATAAAGAACTATATGCTGTGAAAACCAGGGGAAGCAATGACAGGGACGAAAAAAGTCGGAAAACTAACGACTACCTGGGGAGGGCAAAGTTAACTGCGTTGGGCCGAGAGGAGAGTGAGGAGCTCGAGAGACCAATTTCAGAGGAAGAGATCCTATCAGCTCTAAAAAACTCGCCAACAGGGAAGAGTCCGGGCCCGGACGGGCTCACGGCTTTATACTACAAAACATTTAAAGAAATCCTTATTCCGAGACTCCAACGCTACATGAATGGATTGGGAATAGACTATGACATGAGTGAGGAGGCTCTAAAGGCAACGATCACTGTCTTGAGGAAGGAAGGGAAGGATGGATCAGTGTGCTCAAACTACAGACCCATCTCCTTGTTAAATTTTGACACAAAATTATACGCCAAGATTTTGGCTGAGCGAATAAAGGGGCATTTGGGCACACTGATCCATCCGGACCAAGTGGGTTTTGTTCCGGGTAGAGAGGGGAGGGACAATGGGATCCGGACACTGCTGGCCATACAGAGGATGAGGGATTCGCGAGCCCCCAGTCTACTCCTCTCAATAGATGCTGAAAAAGCTTTTGATAGGGTGGACTGGGGGTTCATGTTTAAAACCTTGCAAAGGATGGGATTTGGACCAAGGATTATCCAAAAAATCAAAACTCTATATGCCCACCCGAAAGCAAACATTAAGGTTAACGGCATAGTCTCCTCCACGTTTGAAATGTTTAACGGGACCAGGCAGGGGTGTCCACTGTCCCCCCTCCTTTTTGTTTTGTCCCTGGAACCGTTGTTGGCCACAATCCGAGGAAATCCTGAAGTAGAGGGTTGCAGAGTCGGGAGCGATGAGCACAAGCTCGCGGCCTTCGCAGACGATGTCCTCTTCTATGTCAGGTCCCCCCAGAAGTCAGTACCTAACCTCCTAAAAACTTTAGCCGATTACGGCGAACTAACAAATTTTAGAATCAACTCCACAAAAACATTTATCCTTAACATTAATCTTAAAGTAGAGAAACAGAACCTTCAGAAAACAGTCAGTTTTGTCTGGAAGAAACTGATAAAATATTTGGGAATAGATCTGGCCAATAATCCTAGGAAAATGTACAAAATAAACTACATTCCATTATTAGAGGAAATAAAAAAAAAATGCCAGGAGTATAAGGGAAAAACTCTGTCTTGGATAGGAAGGATCAACACGGTAAAAATGATGATTCTGCCAGTCATTACCTATAAATTCCAGATGCTTCCTCTCCCTCTCCCAAAACATTACTTAGGAAAACTAAGAGCCATCATAATGAACTTCATATGGAAATATAAAAAACACAGAATTTCTCTCCAAATATTAAATCAAGATAAAAACCAGGGTGGCCTAGCGGTCCCAGATATAGAGAGCTACTACAATGCCATAGCATTATTAAGAATTGCAGAATGGGGCAAGACACTCAATATTAAAAGATGGGTCAGCTTGGAAGAAGCACTTAGTGAAGTTAAACTGGGGAGGATCGTTTGGAACCCCCCGAAATTTCGGTCACTGGGTGAGAAAACGCACATAATCACAATCACTACTCTCAAAATATGGGACAAGATTTACAAATTATTTAATAAAACATACAATTCACCATTAATAGCACTAAAAGACAACCCCCTCTTTCCGCCAGGGATAAAAGAGATTGGGGGCGAATGGATTAGAAAGGATAGCACTAGCTTAGGGGAAGTTATTAGCAAGGGGAAAGTTTTGGCACTGCACGATTTACAGAATAATGAGGCGTTCTCCATTGATGGTTGGCGGTACCGACAGTTAACTCACTTCGTGGGCTCTCTCCCCAGCCCAATAAGGGAGGCTGAGGACCTAACGAAGTTGGAGAAAATTTTTACTGCAGAAAACTCCAAGAAAAGAATATCAAAAATATATAAATTATTATTGGAAAAAGACAGACCGGAGATACCGCCATACCTTATCAAATGGGAGAGCGAACTAGGAACACAGTTAGAAATAGGCACAAGTAAGAGAATTTTAAAATTAGCCCACGGCTCCGCCATCGACTCTAAGATGGCGGAAACGAATTTTAAATGCATGGCCAGGTGGTATAGGACCCCCGATAAGGTAAGCAAATTTCAGGCGGATATATCGGCCAATTGCTGGAGGGGGTGTGATCAAAGGGGTACAATGGGCCACCTTTGGTGGGAGTGTCACAAAATCAAAAAATTCTGGGAGACCATTCTAAAATATATTAAAGAAATAACAGCTATTGAGGTGAAAAAGGACCCCTGGGTCGTACTGATGCACGCAACCACGAGTGGAATTAGGCAATACAAAGGCTCCCTGATTCCCCACCTGCTCAACGCGGCCAAAAAAGTGATCCCGAGGAGGTGGAAGGATCAGGAAAGCCCTCCCTTATGGGAATGGGTAGATGAGGTAGAGTCTACATATAGAATGGAATGCGTACTAAACCAAAGGGAGGAAGATAGGGAGGCCACGAAAGTAAAATGGGAGGGCTGGAAAAAATTTAAGAAAGCCTGGAGCCATAGGGAGGTCCTACGATTACAGCCCTGACATTTTCGGGGGAAAGAGGCCCCTTGGAGTCCCAGCCATGAGCCAACAGACCCGACGGGTACAGAATAAGTTATAAAAGGATACAAAAAAAAAAAAAGGGTCGTGCCTAAGCAGCGGAGGGGGGGGGGGGGGGGGTCTAGGGAATATTATAAAGACACACAGGGGGGGAAGATGGAAAAGAGACGGCGGGGAGCACAGGATGAGAATCAAATAGGGAAGATGAGTCTTTGCAGGGCCCCTGCTCTCTGTTATTTGCTCTCCAATTCTTGTTGCTTATTTTTAAATTCCCCCCAACTGAAATAAAAAATAAAAAAAAAGAAGAAGCATAAAACAATCCACAAATGATGTTAAGACAAAAGGGGGAAGGAGATGCGGGCACAGCTGACACTCCCTCGTGAAGCTCTATCTGAAGTGGAAAAAAAAAAAAAAAAAAGAGAGGAAACCTGGATTTCATATTATAGATAAGGAAAGGTATCAGTGGGGAAATAGATCGGGTAAATGGATGGCCAGAAGGGTGAAAGAAAAACATAATAGGACTTTCATAGCGAGGGTTAGAGATATAGGAGGCAACATACAAATCCCCTCCCCGGCTATAGCAAACACATTCCATCACTATTATGGTAACCTATACAATATTAATCAGAAGGAGGAAGAGAAGATAAAGCAGAGAGAAGAAACCAAGGAATATCTTCGGAACCTGGACCTCCCAAGGGGTGAGAAAGAAGAAATGGAGGCCTTAGAGGCACCCATAGCAGTAGAGGAAATAGAAAGAGCAATCAAAAATACTACCTCAGGAGGAAGCCCAGGTCCCGATGGATTCCCGATAGGGTACTATAAAAAGTTTTCTAAACAGCTAGCGCCGAAACTATGCAATTATTTTAATACGGTAAGGGAAGGAGAGAAGTTTAGAAAGGAGACACTTTTGGCACACATTACCCTGATCTTAAAAGAGGGGAAAGACCCCATGGCAGTAGAAAGTTATAGGCCAATTTCGCTATTAAACTCAGATATAAAGCCTTTCTCAAAAATAATAGCAGAAAGATTGAAGTCATGTTTGCCAAAATGAAGCCATAATGATCAGGTGGGATTTGTACAGAGAAGGGAAGGAAGGGATAATTCACTGAAATCTATACTCTTGATTCAAGAAGCTATGAGGAGAGGTACCCCCACTGTCCTTATGACAATTGATGCCGAAAAGGCCTTCGACAGGTTTAAATGGGAGTTCCTCTTTGAAGTATTGAGACACCTGGGATTAGGGGAGAAGATAAGGAATATGATTGAATCTCTGTACCACCGCCCGACAGCCAGAATAAGAGTTAATGGCACCCTGTCCTGTCCCCTTGATTTAACGGGACAAGACAGGATTGCCCACTCTCCCCGCTCATATTTATAATTATGTTAGAACCCCTAATGGCAGCAATATGTAATAATCAAGATATTCAGGGTATTCAGGTGGGAGGGAGTACAAGGTGTCCGCATTTTGCGGATGATATGCTTCTTTACATATCGAGGCCTAGAACATCAATCCCTATAGTCCTGAAGGAATTAAAACAATACAGTAAATTATCGAATTTTAAAGTAAATATGACAAAATCGGAAATATTAAATTTAACGTTAATCAGCAGAAGAGCAGAGCGCAATCCAAGCCAAATTACCACTTAGGTGGTGTAAGAAAGAACTAAGCTATTTAGGGATAAAGCTGTCAGCTCAATTAGATGACCTTTTTGAAATCAACTATATTCCTCTTCTTAACAAAATTAAAGAGCATTTAACCTGTTGCCGACCGCCTACCGTCAATTAATGGCGGAGCGGTGCGGCTCTTGTGGCGGGCTGCCGTCATATGACGGCGCTAACATTTCGGCCACTAGGGGGAGCGCGCGCGCACGCGCCGGGGGAGGCGCGTGTCCGCCGCGTCGCTGGGGACCGATGCGCGTGCCCGACGGCCGCGATGTCCACCAGGCACCCGCGATTGCCCACTAACTGAGCAGGACGTGGATCTGTGTATGTAAAACACACAGATCCACGTCCTGTCAGAGGAGACCGATGGTGTGTCCCTTGTACATAGGGACACCGATCGGTCCCCTCCCCCCACAGTTAGAATCACTCATATAGGGAACATATTAACCCCTGCAGCGCCCCCTAGTGTTAACCACTTCCCTGCCAGTCACATTTTATACAGTAATCAATGCATTTTTATAGCACGGATCGCTGTATAAATGTGAATGGTCCCAAAAATGTGTCAAAAGTGTCCGATATGTCCGCCACAATGTCGCAGTCACGATAAAAATCGCAGATCGCCACCATTACTAGTAAAAAAAAATAATAAAAATGCTATAAATCTATCCCCTATTTTGTAGATGCTATAACTTTTGCGCAAATCAATCAATATATGCTTATTGCGATTTTTTTTTACCAAAAATATGTAGAAGAATACATAATCGGCCTAAACTGAGGAAAAAATTTGTTTAAAAAAAATAAAATTGGATATTTATTATAATAAAAAGTAAAAAATATTGTGTTTTTTTCAAACTTGTCCCTCTTCTTTTGTTTATAGCGCAAGAAATAAAAACCGCAGAGGTGATCAAATACCTCCAAAATAAAGCTCTATCTGTGGGGAAAAAATTATAAAATGTTTTATTTGGGTACAACGTTGCATGACCGCGTAATTGTCATTCAAAATGCAACAGCGCTGAAAGCTGAAAAATGGCTTGGTCAGAAAGGGGGTGTTCGTGCCTGGTAGGCAAGTGGTTAAAGGGGAGGGCCAGCCGGGAAAAAAAATTAAGTCAAAGTAAAAACTTTTTTTTTTTTTCCCATTTTAAATTTTTATTAACATTTTTATGAAGTTTTTTTTTTTCAGGGTGGCCCTCCACTTTAAGTAGGACGCAACATAAAGCTCTTTCCTGGCTTGGAAAGATAAACGCAGTTAAGATGTTTATTTTACCTATGTTTATTTACACCTGTTATATCAATCTACCTCCCTCAGAAATACCTTAATAAAGTAAAATCAATGATAACAAAATTCATCTGGGTGCGAAAACGGGCACGCATCTCATTTAATACAATGGTCAGAGGAAAAGACAGAGGGGGCCTAGCAGCCCCTGATTTCAAAAAATATTACGAAGCTATAGTGATTTCGAGAATAATAGATTGGACGCACACTAGGAAGGATAAGAGTTTGGTCGAGCTAGAGATGAGCCTAAGCAGAACAAATTAGGTAAAATTATATGGATACCCCCACAATATCGAGATTTAGGTCTCAACACAAATAGATTCACAAAAAATTCACTAAAGGTGTGGGATGTAATAAATAAGAGACACAAATGGGATCACAATTCACCCTTAATCCCCCTCCTGGACACAAATTTATTTTCTCCCGGGAAGGAAGAGCACTTATACTTTAATAGGTGGGCTAATAAGGACAATTTAAAGAGGAAGTAAAGCCTATATAAAAAATAAAAAAAAAAATGGAACCTGCAAGGCAAAGGCATAATGAGCTAGTATGCATAGCATACTAGCTCATTATGAATGACTTACCTGAGAACGAAGCCCCCGAAGCGGTCCTCATCCACGATCTTCTGCGCTGCCATCAAACCCGGAGTGACTTCTGGGTCTCGCCGCTCCAGCACTGTCATTCGCTGGAGCGGCGATGACGTCACTCCCGCGCAAGCGCACGAGAGCGGCATAGCGACGTGATCTCGGCATGCTCAGTGTACCTGCGCGCTGCTGTCTACGGCGCATGCGCCGTAGATAGCGGTGCCTTTTCTTTTCTTAATATCTCCTAAACCATGTAGGTTTAGGAGATATTTATTGGACCTACAGGTAAGCCTTAATCTAGGCTTACCTGTAGGTCAAAGTGGTTTGTAAGGGTTTACAACCACTTTAAGACTACAGGATGCAATGGTAGGCAACAGACTATTCACATATAAAGAAATCACTCGGGAATGGGGACAGAAAGCATTAGATAAATGGAGATACACTCAATTACAGCACTTCACACAGAGTCTGCCAGGCCCATTACGAGGAAAGAGACAATTGAGACCCTTAGAGAAATTAGTAGAGTCCCCGCAAAGTTTAGAAAAAAGGATAGCAAAAATATACAAAATATATATTGCTACGTGAGGCAGACCATGAATACCCATCTTATCTAGAAAAATGGGAAAGAGAAATAGGCCTGTTAAGTAGTGATGAACATAGAAATAGGATAATAAAGTTTGTCCATTCGGTAGCAAAGGATTCACAAACAGTGGAAATGGCATACAAGCTGTTAGCTCTCTGTGGGGTTACATGTATACTAACGCATACAGTGATGACAACTCGCCAACCTGTTGGCGAGGGTGTCAGGTGGTTGGGACATTCTCACATTTATGGTGGAAGTGCCCCAAAATAGAGGATTATTGGAATGGACAAGAAAGGTAGAAGAGTCAATCCACAAGGCAGAGGATACAGAGGGGAAACATCATAAACTATGGAAGCAATGGGAGGAGTTTAGGTAAACGGAGGGATTCTTAACCACTACAATACTGGGCACTTTCGCCCCCTTCCTTCCCAGACCAATTTTCAGCTTTCAGCGCTCTTGCTCTTTCAATGACAATTGCGCGGTCATGCAATGCTGTACCCAAAATAAATTTTTTTTCATTTTGTTTGCACAAATAGAGCTTTAGTTTGGTGGTATTTATTCACGACTCCATTTTTTATTTTTTGCGATAAGAGCAGAAAGAATTGCGGAAATTTCGAAAAAAAACAATATTTTTCTCATTTCTTTTTTAAACGAAATCCAATAAAATCAAATTTTGTCATAAATTTAAGCCAAAATGTATTCTGCTACATGTTTTTAGTAAAAAAAATTCCGTTAAGTGTATTATAATTGGTTCGCGTGATCACGGACATATGTACGCAAATGATCATGTACAGATGTGTGCAGGTGATCACGGACATATGTGCAGATAATCATTGGCACATGTGATTTTACTGGGACATATGTGGGGGACATGTGTTTTTATTATTTGGGGACATGTGTTTTTGTTTGGGGACATGTGTTTTTTATTTGGGGACATGTGTGTTTTACTGTGTTTTTTGACACTAGACTGGTGATCAGTGAGTAAAAAAACAGCTAATACTCACTGATCACCAGCTGGCTGCAGTGTTCCGCTCTCCTCTCTTCAGCGACGACTTCCGTGTGAGGAGAGCCGATTGCCTAGAAACCGGCGGTTTGCTTACATCACATGACGGCTGTGATTGGACACGGCCGTCATGTGATCAGGAGGGCCAATCACAGAGCCCTCCTGCCGATCCGAGATGCGCCGTGTCCGGGTGACACGAGCGCATCGGGATCGCGCAGCTGCGCGGGCACGCGCGCAATCCCGTCACTTCTGAAGGACGCTACGGAACGTCCGATCAGAAGTAGACGGCTCCCACCCGGCCGTATATATACAGTGGCCGGGTGGGAAGTAGTTAAGGATGTGGGAAAGATAGCACCGAGGGAAATAGAAGGAAGTGAGCGAGACAGGGTAGGCCCATCCTTGTTTTCTTCCGTATGTTTTTTTATTTTTATCTTTCTATCTTTCTTTCTCTTCTCTTTTTTTTATCCCTTGGGGGGGGGGGGGGGGGGGGGTGAAGTTAATTATTTGAGGATTTGATTCAGCATGATTGTAAAAAAAAAAAAAAGAAATGTCTGTATAATTTTATAAAATGCAAAAATAAAGAATTAAAAAAATAATATTATATATATTGTATAAATGGACAACTTTGTGTTTAAAAAGAAATACATTTTAACCACTTCCCGCCTGCCGGACATCATATAACTCCCTTGACTTTGTGCAGGGATAGCTGAATGATGCCTGCAGCTACAGCTTGTTTATAGCGCAAAAAAGAAAAAAAAGCAGAGGTGATCAAAAACCACCAAAAGAAAGCTCTATTTGTGGGAAAAAAAGGACGCCAATTTTGTTTGGAGCCACGTCGCACGACCATGCAATTGTCAGTTAAAGCGACGCAGTGCCGAATCGCAAAAAGGGGCCTGGTCCTTTGGCTGCAAATTGGTCCGAGGCTTAAGTGGTTAAATGACATTTATTTTTAATTTCTTTTATTTTTGCATTTAAGTCTTAAATATGAGATCTGGGGTCAAAAAATCCTCATGCTTTTTTTCTATTACAAGGGATGTTTATATTCCTTGTAATAGGAATAAAAGTGACCCAATTTAAAAAAAAAGTGTAAAAATAAATAAAATCAAGTACAATTTTTTTTAAAGCGCCCCGTTCTGACGAGCTCGTGTGCAGAAGCGAATGCATACGTGAGTAGCGCCCGCATATGAAAACGGTGGTCAAACCACACATGTGATGTATCGCCGCGATCGGTAGAGCGAGAGCAATAATTATAGCCCTACACCTCCTCTGTAATGCAAAACATGCAACCTGTTGGCGGCACAGTGGTGTAGTGGTTAGCACTCTCACCTAGCAGTAAGAAGGGTCGCTGGTTCGAATCCCAACCACGACACTTCCTGCCTGGAGTTTGCATGTTCTCCCTGCGCCTGCGTGGGTTTCCTCCGGGTACTCCGGTTTCCTCCCACAATCCAAAGACATGCAGGTAGGTTAATTGGCTTCTGTCCAAAAATTGGCCCTAGTATATGAATGGGGACCTGAGATTGTGGGCTCCTTGAGGGTAGGGACTGATGTGAGTGTGCAATGTACAGGGATGGGGACAATTGTAGATACTCGCTCAGGTTGAACTGGATGGACTGATGTCTTTATTCAACCTTACAAACTATGAAACTATGAAACTATGAAACCTGTAAAAAATTTTTAAACGTCGCCTATGGAGATTTTTGAGGGTAAAAGTTTGACGCCATTCCACAAGCGGACACAATTTTGAAGCGTGACATGTTGGGTATCAATTTACTCGGCGTAACATTATCTTTCACAATATATAAAATTGAGTACTGTCCGTGAAACTTTTTTTATTTGCACTAACACTAATACGGCTACAATCACTTCAAGTACAAGATATAAAAAAATTGGACTAACTTTACTGTTGTCTTATTTTTTTATTCAAAAAAGTGAATTTTTTCCAAAAAAAGTGCGCTTGTAAGACCGCTGCGCAAATACGGTGTGAAAAAATGGAGTTACTTACCGGTAACATCCTTTTCCGGGAGTCTTTCAGGACAGAAACCTATGAGAGACCTCAGCTCCTCCCTTCTCAGGAAACACCGCCCAGCCTAGATTTAAAAGGCCTGCTTCCCCGCCAGCTCCTCAGTTCTTCAAGAGCAACTCCGGCCAGCTGGGGAGACACAAGAACACGTCATAATAACTTACATATCTTACCTGACGGTCTCATGCGATGACTTCTTCTATATCCAACAAATTTGGGTGGGTACCGGTGCTGTCCTGAAAGACTCCCGGAAAAGGATGTTACCGGTAAGTAACTCCATTTTTCCCTATTCGTCTTTCAGGACAGCAACCTATGAGAGGATAAGCGAGCACTTACCCTTAGGGTGGGACTACGGCTTACAGGACTCTGTGTCCAAAAAGCCTGATCCCTTTTCTGACAACAAGATCAGCCTCTAGTGTCAGGTAAAAGGTAGGAGAGCTGAATCACGTTGCCGCTGCACAGATCTGGCAGAGTATCGTCAGCTTCTCTGAGACCTCCCTACATATAGGCTTGTCCGATTGTTAGCTAATGTCATCCTGCCCAGGTACTGCTAAAGATTTTAACCATTCTTGACACGTGAACTAAAGTTCAAAGGAAGATCCCATTGGGGCCTACAGTGAGTAAAGATTGGTCCCACTTGGAAACTGTAGACCTAACACTGATCCAGCTGCCATAATGCCTCCAAATCTCTAGTGGAACATAAAATATAGTCTTAAGGGATCCCTCTTAGCGGACAGACCACCCGGTTCCCAGAGCCTTCAGGACCGAGTACCGTGGTCCTTTAAGCCAGTGGGATACAATGCGAAAGACCGAAGTGTTCTATGCCCACCGGTAAGACCGTGGGTGGGCGAGGCGACATGGGACCTGGGAAAAAATGTCAGCTCTGAGCAACAGTATCTACCCAGGAGCGCCAACTCTTTACTGGTTTAGGCCCAAAGAGAAGGTTTTATGGGAGAAAAAACAGAGTTCCCAGGGGTAACTAGAGATCCCAGGGTTATCGCCCTATAGACGGTTCCTATGGAAGTGCCTGCAACTGCAAGAGGACTCCACCGAGTCTTCATAACTTCCATCCCCAGATGAGATCGGGTGCATTCAGGGTGCTGTGGCCATAGCCCAGCCTTCCTACCTGGGTCCCCCTTAATTTTCACAGGAAAGGCACTGTTCCTGTCTTATGCGATTCAAGAATCGCCAACAACCCCAAGCGGTCTCCCATCCAGCTACTAACCAGGCCCGACCCTGCTTAGCCCCTTGTGGTTTGGGGGATACCGCACAGTCTTGGACATGCTGTTCGTTACCCATCACTTGGGGGGTTGCCCGTCCTCTTACTGACCGTGCATTAAAGCGTCAGACAAATTTTTGAGATGCGCGACACCCCCTTTCCGAAGAGTTCATTCTCTAGAGCATTAAATCCAACAATACCCCTCTGTCCCCCAAGACTAGGCCGGTAAGTCTGGATCTGTGGAAAAAACTGCGCAAATAGGAATGCCCCTTTTCCACTGCTCTATCCCTGGTCGTGGAGCAGGAGTGCTTTTTTCCTGTCCTCCTGCAACCACCTCCTCCAGAGAAATTGTATAAAGGGGGGGGGGTCTACTGGATTCACCATCCAGGCTCCTACTTCTTAACAAGTGTTTAAGAAGTGGTTTACTATTGTTCTCTTCTTCTCCTCCCACACTCTATCTCTATGGAGTGTGGGAGGAAACTAGAGTACCCGGAGGAAACCCATGCAGGCACAGGGAGAACATGCAAACTCCAGGCAGGTAGTGTCGTGGTTGGGATTCGAACCAGCCCCTTGGGATTCGATCCAGCGACCCTTTTTACTGCTAGGCAAGAGTGCTACCCACTACACCACTGTGCCTCCCCCACTTTTTTGAGTTGACCAGGAGAACCTGAAGACCCCCTGCCTGAAAAATGTTAGGCAAGCTGGTTTGTTGGTCCTATCCCAGCAAAGTTTTTACTGTAGTGTCTATAGTGCAGACTCTGTGTGAGCTGTCCTGAGTGGATTCTACCCAGCCAATGCGACAGGCATATCAAATGCCAACCTGAGTTTGGGGTATGTAAGATACCCCACACCAACACAGGGCGAACCACAATTTGATGTAAGCACTAGAATGTTAGGGGGGATCTAAACTAACCACTCCAGTGTTGTCAAGCAGAAGTGTCAGCCACCCAGGTCTTCACCCCTGGCTAGGCACACCCGAATCACCAGGGGCCTGCTCAGGGAACTGACTCCCAGCCCCATCCAATCAGTGACCCAGAGCTGAAATGTTAACCGCTGAGCCACTTCCTAAAGTGACTTGTCAAAGGTCAGTAGGAGCTGACCTGAGGACAAGATCCTAGGTCTACAGGCAGACTCCCATGGCTGCACTGAATGTGAGCCATGATTTGCCTTTCAGCGACCCACATAGTGCAATTTCAGCCATACCCACTCCATACACCTCGTGCAGGAGGGAGAGAAAGAGATTCCCCTTCACCCAGTCCCTACTGGTAACAAGGGAAAAAAACACTCAAAGGATGTGCATGGAAAGTAAACACTTCAGGCTTACCTTGAGGTGCTGGTGTTGAGGTCTTCTTCCACTGCCTGTGCAGGTGTCACAGAAGAGTCCATCCCACCTTTTTGGTGGTCCGCAGCCGCTGCTGGGTCTTCTTTTGAGAATCAGACCAGCGGGGATGCCAAGCCAAAGTTCTCACCTCTAGGCCACAGAGCTGCCGCATGTCCAGTAAAAGGTGCAGGTGCTGTGCAGTCCTAGGATAAGAACGGCTTCTGAACTCAAGCCCCAGCAATACAATCAGAGCCCTTAGCCTCTGAGTTACCATCTATGCTTGCGCCGTATGCAGACTGTAACCGGCATCTCCGGCGCCCGCTGATGACATCATACGCCCCGGAAGTGACCCCACTGGATGCTTCCTGTGGGCCAGCTTGGAGCGCAATAGCTCCGCCCCTTCGCGCGCTGCGGCTTCCTTCTTTCCCCTAGATATAACAGCCATGCTGTTGGAAGGGAAATGTACGCCGCCATGACGCCTATGCGATCACGCTAATGGGGCCACTTGTATGCCACCAAAAAATAGTAACCTCCGGTCCCCCTTTCTCCCCAGAGGGGGTGACCGGAATAAAAAAGGGTACGGTACCCTACTACCGCTGGTGAGGTATAGACTGGGGCTGTGGGATTTACAACCCGCCCCTAGTTTCTGTGAGGTAGTCCCACCCTGGGACCCTTTTCCCCCTCCACCAGCCAGACCCGTAGGGACCACCCCAGGAGAGCAAATAGAACCACCCCCGGGTTCCATGTGCCTCCCCCCTCTGACCACCAAGAGGGAACCCCACCTGTGGAGCTACAGGTGATAGACAGGTAAGGGACGCAAACCTCTGTTCCTCCTTACCTTAAGATGGCTGATGTCGGCAACGCCAGAAGCCACCAGGATGGCCCCCGCCTCTGACACGCTCCTGCCGTGAAAAGGATGGTCTTGCCTCTGGACCCTCCAACCACCTGTGCGATCTTTCCGGGTCCCCCATCAGCCAAAGCCTGGCCCGCCATCAGCATCCGCAGCTGGACCGGAAACCGCGGATCAAGGAGAGGAGCACACCCCCTGCCGAGATGGGCGTCGCCAGTCACCTGGCCCCGCTGTACGCTCCATCGCGGCTTGCACCAGAGTGCAAGGGGGGGGGGAACAGCGCCTCCTAAGTCTCCACTGAGAACCTGAAGGCAGGCCCCCGAAGCATCCCACACACACAATCTTTTTGGAGAGCTTTGGGTGGCGATAAAAAATGGTGTGGCTGCCAAGTAACCCCTCTCCGAGGTATAGCACCACTAGTCCCCAGAGACCTCTGTCTCCTTTCTGGACATACAGGCTTCAGCCTCCCCGGCTGTGTTTAGCCACGGCCCTCGCAGTGTCTCCTGCCGGAGGAAACACCGAAACTGAGGAGCTGGCGGGGAAGCAGGCCTTTTAAATCTAGGCTGGGCGGTGTTTCCTGAGAAGGGAGGAGCCGAGGTCTCTCATAGGTTGCTGTCCTGAAAGACGGATAGGGAAAAAAGTATTGCAACGACCGCCATTTTATTCTCTAGGGTGTTAGAAAAAAAAAAACATTTTAACACCTAATCTCCAAAACGAGGCTGGTCTTAAAGTGGTTAATTATGGTAAGTCGTCCAGGTCCTGAAGCTGCAAAGCAGCCCCAGACCATCACGCTACCATCACCATGTATGGCTCTTGGTATTATGTTCTTATTATAAAATGCTGTATTAGTTTTATGCCAGATGGAACAGGACGCACACAATCCAAAATGTAGAATTTTTGTCTGATCAGTCCACAGAATTTTTGCCTAGAAGTCTTGGGGATAAACAAGATGTTTTTTGGTAACTGAGATGAGCCTTTGTGTTCTTTTTGGTCAGCAGTTGCTTTGGAACTCTCCCATGGATGCCATTTTTGCCCAGTCTCTTTCTTATTGTTGATTATTATTCTTATTGTTGATCTTACCTGAGGCAAGTGAGGCCTGCGGTTCTTTAGATGTTGTTCTAGATGTTGTTCTGGGTTCTTTTATGACCTCCTGGATGAGGAGTCATGCTCCTTGTGTAATTTTTGTAGGCCGCCACTCCTGGGAAGGTTCACCAATGTTCCAAGTTATGTCCATTTGTGGATAATGGCTCTCCCCATGGCTCACTAGAGTTCCAAAGCCGTAAAAATGGCTTTGAAACCCTTGCTAGACCGATACATGTACATTGCTTTGTTTCTAATCTGAATTATTTCAAAAAAATATTAGATAAGCACCTGAACGACCACAACATACAGAGATATGCAATGTAATACTGACATAAAATCACACACATAGGTTGTGTCTTTTTTCAACCTAGTCTACTATGTAACTATGTTCTTGAATTTTTTTAGATTGACATGATGTGTGGCTTTTTGTTAGCGTGCTTCACTTTTTCAGACAGCTTCTATTTATGTGATTTCTTTATTTAACAGGTCTGGCAGTAATCAGGCCTGGGTGTGGCAAGTGAAATTTAACTCTGCATCATCCGGGTACAGTTTTTTCGAGCGGGCGGTCGGTTCTTAAGGCTCGATTCACATCTATGCATGTTGCTTTTGAGCGTTTTTGCAGTGCTTTTTGCGCTGCTTGCCGCGTTTTAGGACATGCGTTTTTTTTTCCATTTTTTTTACACTGTGGTTGCTTAGCAACCAGCTATAAACAGTGTAAAAAAAATGAAAAAAATAAAACGCAAAACGCAAATCGTGGCAAAAATCGCTGTAAAAATGCCGTACTTGCGTTTCGGATTGACTTCTATTACATGCAAAACGCTGCATTTTGCATGAAAAAAAAGTCCCTGACCCTTTCCAAAAACGCAGAGGCACAAAAATGCATTGATGTGAACATGTTCCATAAAAACCCATGTTAAAAAATTTCCCTGCATTTCTGCAAAATGCATCAAAAAACGCATTAGTGTGAATCAAGCCTTAAGGGATAACAACCGATGCGGATAAAAGGCACATAGCTGTTATACCGAAGGAGCGGGAGGGGAGGTCCCCCCTCCCGCCGCTCAGCCTGGGCCTCCCATCACACCGGGAGACCGAGACACGATCCGGCACTTCCGACGGCTAGAGTAAGACTAGAACAAAGCCAGTAACTACTTAGTTCCAGTCTTCCTTCTGTAAACACAGAAGCAACGTCACTTCCGGTTTACTCGGCTGCCAATGGCGCAGTTTAAAAAAAAAAGAAAAAACTGTATTCAGTTTTGCCGTTTTTGGCTATATGAATACTTTGAAGTGTAAAAGAGGAATCGGTACCTACTGTTTTCATTCCTTGTGACAGCAATAAAAGTGATACATTTTTTTTTTTTCAACGTAAAAAACTAAAAATAAATAAATTGAATAAGAAGAAAAGAAACTGCACACGCAAGTCACACCCGCATATCTAAATGATGTTCAAGTCACACATATGAGGTATCACCACGATCGTCAGAGCAAGAGCAAATATTCCAGCACTAGAACTCCTCTAACTCTAACCTGTTTTTTTTTTTTTTTTTAAGTGCTGCCTATGGAGATTTTTAGGTACCGTAGCTTGTCGCCATTCCACGAGTGTGTGCAATTTCAAAGCATGACATGTTGGGTATCTATTTACTGGGTGTATCATCTTTCACATTATACAAAAAAAATTGGGCTAACTTTACTGTTTATTTTTTTTAATTCATGAAAGTGTCTTTTTTCCTAAAAAAATGCATTTGAGAGACCACTGCGCAAATACAGTGCGACATAAAAATATTGCAACGATCGCCATTTTATTCTCTAGATTCTCTGCTAAAAAAATATATCTAATGTTTGGGGGTTCCAAGTAAATTTCTAGCAAAAAATAGGTATTTTAACTTGCAAGCAACAAACGTCAGAAATAGGCTTTTAGTCATGAAAGGGTTAAAGAACAAAAACGGACATTTTTTAGGTGGAGGGAAGTAAAAAAAAAAAAAAAAAAAAAGAAGAAGATGTGGCTGCATAAGTTTGCACACCATTAAACTGATACTTTGTTGACGCACCTTTTGATTTTATTAAAGCACTCAGTCTTTTTGGGTACGAGTCTATCAGCATGGCACATCTTGACTTGGCAATATTTGCTCACTCTACTTTGCAAAAAAAATCCAAATCGGTCAGATTGCGAGGGCATCTCCTGTGCTCTTCTTTTTTTTAACAAACAGGAGTGCTTTATTGTACAGTATAAATATACACAATCCACGTTGGAGTAATAAGTACATTCAACACAAACAGATCTTAATATCAGGTCTTACTATGCAGATGACAGAAACAAAGAAGTCAATATAAGGTATTGTACCGGTCATTGTGTAGAGACATCAATCCAAGTTATAGCACCAATATACATTATGTGTATCATAATAGAAAAGAGAATGAGGGACAAGAAAAAAAAAGAAAAGGGGGGGGGGGGGATGGGATGGGATGCAGACATTGAAGGAATGAGAGGGAGAAGTGAAGAGAAGGGCTGAGCCCAAAACCTGAGTACAGATGTCTCAGTTAGATAGGAGGGGGGGAAAGCAGAGAAGAAGAAGGCAGATGGGGTGGAAACCCACTGCTTCCCTCAGTCCCGCTCAGAATGATGTCCATGGCAACCATACCTTATCATATTTCCAAGGACATCCTCTGTTAATATACGTTAATATATATAGAGGGAGTGCAGCGTTAACCTTAGCCTCCCATGTGGCAACCGCAGGAGGAGTAGGTGAGGTCCACTGACAGAGTATTTCTTTTTTGGCATAAAAGAGAAGGTACGAGATCAACAATTTGGTATGGTGTGGGCGCTGGTCATCATCATGTATCCCTAATAAGGCTATCTCTGGCAACTTGGCGACTGCCAACTCCAGGCGCACATTCAACTGGTCGAAAATGTCCGTCCAGTATGTGGACAATCCCAGAACATGTGCAGGTAAGTACCCGGTTGTGTCCTACAGCGGGGGCACTGGGGGTCTCTACCCGGATATATCTTAGCCAGGCGCACTGGAGTAAAGTATACCCTGTGGAGGAATTTCGTTCGAATAAGCTTATCGGTTGCTGCTATGACCAGCCTAGGGCCCTGATCCAGGCAGTTCTCCCAATCCCCCCTTTCCAACGTGGGTATGTCCTTCTTCCAATATTCCCATAATTGGGGAGGTCTTTAGGCAGTTGGGTGCTATATAGTAGTGATAGGGGTTTTTTAAGATCGTCATCTGTCAGTAGGTCTTCCACTGGGTCTAACTGCAACACCAGTGGATCAGGGAATTGAGCCCTGACAGCATGTCGTAGTTGGATGTAACGGAAGTACATCCATCCCGGCAGAGCAAATTTAGCAGTCAGTTGAGGGAATGATAGCAGGCTGCCCGAGTGCATAATGTCTCTCAGTGTCTTAATATTAAACCTTGCCCATACCTGCGGGTCGGGTACCGATTGCAGATGTGGTAAATTTGGGTTTCCCCAGAGGGGCTGAGCCAGGGACCAACAGTGTGGTTGAGCAAACCTACGCCTAGCCCTTACCCATACTCTGGCTGTTGCCCTGGTGGGGCCCGGTAGATCCCCATAGGCCCGAGTGCCTCTATACGCTAGATTTTGCAGATCCTGTAATGAGCCTAATACCGTTGCTTCTAGGCAAACAGCCGCATTGGAGCGCCGTGACCCAAACCACCAGTGCGTCGTAACCAGCATCGCCGCCCAGTAATAAACCTGTAGGTTTGGAAGAGCCAGACCCCCCAGCTGTGTTGGTAATTGCAATATGGATTTTGCGAGCCTCGGAACTGCCCCATTCCACAGAAAGGACATAATACATTTGTCCATTTCCTTAAAGAGGGTCTGCGGGATCCATATTGGGCTATTCCGAAAATAGTAGTTGAGCTTGGGCAGCATAATCATTTTGAGAATGGCTATACGCCTTATAAGATTCAGTGGGAAATTGGACCAGGCACGACACCTGTCCCTAAGAAGATGCACCTGCGGGGTAATGTTTAGGGTGTAGTATTGCACATTTTCCCTGCCGACCTGGATCCCTAGATATTTGAATTCTGAAACCCACAACAATGGAGTGGATCTAGACATAGTGCGGGCACCCTCGTCTAGTGGAAATAGTACAGATGTGGACCAATTAATTTGAATACCAGATAATGAGCCAAATCTGTCGAAGAGCTCGAGAGCCGCCGTCAGAGACGGGCCAGCATCATTCAGGTATAGCAGGGTGTCATCTGCATAAAGGGAGGTTTTCTCTTCCAGCTGGCCAATCCTTAGTCCCTTGACCCTCGGGGCCTCCCGGACCAAGATTGCCAGGGGCTCCAGTGCCAGAGCAAAAAGGCTGGGGGATAGGAGACACCACTGTCTGGTCCCCCTCTGCAGCGTAAAGGGATCAGACACGTAGTTGTTGGTACGCACTCTGGCTCTAGGTGGTTTGTACAATATTTGGATCCACCGGATGAAGGTGGGACCAAACCCGAAGGATCTAAGAACCCCCCACAGATACACCCATTCAACAGAATCAAATGCCTTCTCGGCATCGAGAGAGGCAATGACCCTGGATCCCAGGTTGTCATGAGTTACCGAGGTGTTCAGGAACAGACGCCTAATATTAATGTCTGTGCCCTTGCCCGGCATAAACCCAGTCTGGTCAATGTGGATCAATGTGGAAATCACACCAGATAGGCGGGATGCTAGGATCTTAGCTAGGACCTTTGCATCCACATTGAGCAGCGAGATGGGTCTGTATGACCCACATTCTTGCAGATCCTTGCCGGGTTTGGGGATTAATACGATTATTGCCTCCTTCATGGTCTCCGGAAGAGTCTCGGATTTGGCAAGTTCTGCAAAAAGAGATGTCATCCTAGGAGCGAGGAGCTCCGCGTGTTGAGAATAAAACTCCGTGGGCAGTCCGTCAGCACCCGGGGTCTTACCACACTGCAAGCCCCCAATCGCAGCCTGTACCTCCTCCAGTGAAATATCGTCATCTAATGCCTCTCTATGCTCTGTAGAGAGGGTCGGAAAGGGGACCCCCTCTAGGTAATCCCTTAGTTCTGTTGGGGAGAAATTAGCCCTGGAAGCATACAGCTCCCTAAAAAAGTCAAGGAATCTATCACTAATATCCTCCAGTGTCGTCAACAGTTGTCCCCGTACGTCTTTGATAGCAGCTATGTGTGTAGTACCCGCCTGCCCTCTTGCCAACCATGCCAACAATCTCCCGTTTTTGTTGCCATACTCAAAAATCTTTTGCTTGGAGTAAAGCATGGATTTATGAGTATGTTCCACATTATGCGTGGAGAGGTCACGGAGTGCCCCCTGCCAAATTTTATGGTTGGTGTCAGTGGGATCCTGAATGTAATTGGCCTCACCCCTGGCTGCCTCCTTTTCCAAGGATTCTAATGACCTAGATGCCTCCCTCTTTAGAGAAGATATCTTAGAGATAAATTCTCCTCTTGCCCATGCCTTGAAAGTGTCCCACAGCGTGGCTGCACTAGATGGCTCCCTATTAGTAGCCCAGAAATTGCATATGGCTTCCTCCATTGGTTCCTGTAGCCCCTCATCAATTGCCCAGAACCTGGACAACCGCCACAACTTCGCACCCGAATTTGGGGCCAGGGAAATAGTGACATGTACATGGGCGTGATCTGAAATCCCACGGGGAAGATGTTTTGCTGCTCTCGCATAGCCCAAGGCCCCAGAGGAGGCATATGCCAGGTCTATGCGAGAGAGGGCCCTGTAGGAGGCTGAATGGCACGTGAACTCTCTCCCATCTGGGTGAAAATGTCTCCAAACATCTGTGAGAGAAAACGCGTCCGCCCAGCTCTGCAACGCCAATGAGGGCCGGGACACCGTGTGAAGCCTATCCAAGGTCTGTGAGGGGACCATATTGAAATCCCCAAATAGGAATACCTCACCCGTATTAAATGTTAGAACAATACGCATAATATCATATAGCAATTGTGCATCAGCCGGAGGGGGAAGATATAACCCTACCAAAACCAGTTTCCTGTTGTGTATAAGTGCATGTATAATCACATACCTGCCCCCTGGGTCAATCCGCACATCCAGCATCTGTAAAGGAAGGGACCTGTGGACCAAAATGCTCACACCCCTGGCATAATTAGAATAGGATGAATGATGGGGAGTCCCTACCCATGCCCTCCTCATGCCAAGTATTCGTGAGCCTGTCAGGTGTGTTTCTTGGAGGACACAGATTTGGGGGTTATATTTTTGTAGGTATTTAAATACCAAGGATCTTTTAATGGCGGAGTTCAACCCCCGGACATTCCAAGATATTATGGATAGATTAGCCATAGAGCTTGTGGGTGATATAATTGAGCGTGGTCCCCAGGTCCCCCCTCAGAACAGACAGCGCAGACCCAACAGGATTCCCCACACAGTGCCACATCATAAACCTGTATGTGCAGTATACATAGGATGTACAAAGTTTTAGATTCTCATCAAGCGACTCCGAACAGAACAGTCCAACAAAACCAGCCCTCTTGAACTGTGACGACAACAATTCCCCCCCCCCCTCCCCCACCCCCAAAAAGGATTGGAGGTGCATGGATCCCCAAACCCCCAACATGAACCTTAGGTCAGAAAGGGCGCTCGCTCAAGGCGAGAGGTGTCCTAGTGCAGGTCAGCAGAGGTGCTGGTGTAATTAAGCATATGTGGTCTCCTAGTCAAATCCAGGGGCTCAAAACTTGGTTACCATATAGAACAGCTTGTCCAGTGGCCACCACCACAACATATAGTGCCGCTGTGCACAGAAGACTTCCCAGTCTAGTTCAGCTCTAGGATCGCCAGTAATGTAGATCAACAAGTGCGTGTTTCGGTGACTCCCGGGGAGATCACCACATAGCCCTCCAGGTGAGGAGCCCAACATTCCGCCCGGGCCATTGCTCCTTCAGAACAGGCGGAGATATCGCCTCCGTATTACCCGGGGAGGAGGGCTGCTATAGTTGTGTCCTCAGGGACGGGAGAATAAAGGAAGAGAAGCCCAGCCTGCTCCACACGGAAACGTCACGTAAGCCCAGCAGAGAGGGGGGGGGGGCAGGAGGGCAACAGCATAGTAAATGTTGTAACAGTACATACCCGCCTGACATCCGCCTTCAGTAGGTGCCCGGTACGAGTCCCCTCTTCCTGGTTGCAGTCTAGGATCACTTGGTGAGCTCCAGACCCGGGCAGGTATGGATGCAGGCGTGTGAACAGACCATGTCGTGTCCCTCACCTATTTCGCCAGGGTCAGAGGATCAGCCGGACATTGCGCCTTGTGCATCGCGTGACAATCACGCGGGGTAAGCATCTGCATTAAACCCGTGTCCTAATATCCATTCACCGGCACAGCGGTACAGGAAGTACTTTTCTTGCAGCAAGCCTAGCAGCGTCTTTGGCATTTGCTGAGGTGGTAGAGTACAAAAATTAGAAGAAAAAAAAAAGGGTGAAAAGAAAGACGGGGAAAAAATAACAACATAAACTGTAGCATCACTGGGTACTTCATCTAGCGGGCAAGAGGCAGGGATTCCAACCATGCTGCTGCATCACGGGGCGTAGTAAAAAAACTTCACAGAATCTCCCAGCTGGACTCTCAATTTAGCCGGGAAGAGAATGCTGTATTTAAGATTACGAGACCTTAACTCCGCTTTTATCTGGTCAAACGATCTGCGCAGCTTCTGTGTTTCCAGGGAATAATCAGGGAAAAACATAAGTTTGACATTTTGATATTTTACTTCCCCATCTCTGCGGCCCGCTCGGAGAGTCTCATCCCTGTCTCTAAAGTTGAGCATCCTGAAAATCATGGTGCGGGGATGTGAGCCAGGTGGGCCGGGGACAGGAGGGATCCGGTGTGCTCTCTCCACAGTGTAGTAAGGGGAGAATTGTGCGGTCGGGAGAACAGTGCGCAACAGTTCTTCAACAAATAAAGTAGGGTTCTTACCCTCCACTCCCTCCGGTAAACCAACGATTCGGAGGTTGTTCCTCCGGTTCCGGTTCTCGGCGTCATCCACCTTGTACTCGAGGGCCCTGACTTTCGTCTACAAGGTCCGGATGGACGCCGTATGTTCACCCACCGCATCCTCCGTCAGTCCCACGCAATGTTCGGCCTCGGAGACCCGGGATCGAAGCTTGTCCAGGTCCTGCCGGATTAAGCCGACGTCCAGCTGCACCGCCTCAATTTTATTGGTCAGGGCGGCCTGACAAGAGGCTATCACCGCCATGACCTCCTGGAAGCCAATCTGAGCTTCCGCGGCCTGGTCTACTGGCTCCGTCTGGGACGCCATATTGCTACCTCGTGGGGAGGAAGCCGCCACATGCAGGGCCACTGGCGCCGGTAAATCCCCCGTTCCTTGCGGGAAACGCAACTTCTTCCCACTACGCCGTGTCCGGTATGGCATTCGGAGTGCGCCGGAGGTCTGTGTTAGCTATTGTGTTAGGTAGGAGTCAGGATAAATGCAGATATCCAGCAGAGCTCCGGATCTTGAGCACTCCTGTGCTCTTCAGATCACCCCACAGATTCAGGTCTGGGCTCTGGCTGGGCCATTCCAAAACTTTGATCTTTCTCTTGTGAAGCCATTCCTTTGTTGATTTGGATGAATGCTTTGGGTGGTTGTCATGCTGAAAGATGAAGTTCCTCTTCATGTTCAGCTTTCTAGCAGAAGCCTAAAGGTTTTGTGCCAATATTGACTGGTATTTGGAATTATTCATAATTCCCTCTACCTTGAATAAGGCCCGTTACAGTTGAACAAAAACAACCCCAAAGCATGATGCTGCCACCACCATGCTTCACTGTGGGTATGGTGTTCTTTTGGTGATGTGCAGTGTTGTTTTTGCACCAAACATATCTTTTGGAATTATGGCCAAAAAGTTCAACCTTTGCTTCATCAGACCATAACACATTTTCCCACATGCTTTCGCTAAATGTAGTTGGGCTTGGATGTTTTTACGTCGTAAGAAAGATCTTCAGTCTTGCCACTCTACCCCATAGCCCAGACATATGAAGAATATAAGAGATTGTTATCACATGTACGACACAGCCAGTACTTGCCAGATATTCCTGCAGCTCCTTTAATGTTGCTGTAAGCCTCTTGGCAGCCTCCCTGACCAGTTTTCTTCTCGTCTTTTCATCAAATGTGGAGGGACGTCCAGTTCTTGGCAACGTCACTGTTGTGCCATATTTTCTCCACTTGATGAGGACTGTCTTCACTGTGTTCCATGGTATATCTAATGCCTCGGAAATTCTTTTGTACCCTTCTCCTGTCTGATACCTTTTAACCACTTGCCGACCAGTACATGTACATTTACATCGGCAGAATGCCACGGACAGGCGAATTTTCCACCGTGGCATCGTGTGCGCGCTGCCAGTGGCGCGAACTCCGTGAGTCGGGTCCTGTGAACTCGCTCGTCACGGGGATACCCTCCATCATCTCACTGAGAGGAAGAACGGGGAGATGCTAATGTAAACAAGCATCTCCCCGTTCTGCCTAGTGACAGTGTCACTGATCATAGCTCCCTGTGATCGGGAGCTATGATCAGTGATGGGTCACACACAACCCCTCCCCCTGACAGTTAGAATCACTCTCCAGAACACACTTAACCTTTCCCTAGCCCCCTAGTGGTTAACCTCTTCACTGCCAGTGTAATTTTTACAGTAATCAGTGCAATTTAATCGCACTGATCACTATAAAAATGACAAAGGTCACAAAAATGCTTATTGCATTTTTTTTTAACCAAATATATGTAGAAAAATACGTATCGGCCTAAACTGAGGAAAAAAAATGTATATATATTTTTGGGGGATATTTATTATAGCAAAAGTAAAAAATAATGCGTTTTGTCGCTATTTTTTGTTTATAGCGCAAAAAAAAAAACCGCAGAGACGATCAAATACCACCAAAGGAAAGCTCTATTTGTGGGGGAAAAAAAGGACGTCAATTTTGTTTGGGAGCCACGTCGCACAACCGCGCAATTGTCAGTTACAACGACGCAGTGCAGAATCGCAAAAAGTGCTCTGGTCTTTTGCCAGCCAAATGGTCCAGGGCTTATGTGGCTAACCACGTCAATACAGGGCACTTATACCCCCTTCCTGCCCAGACCAATTTTCAGCTTTCAGCGCTCCCACACTTTGAATGACAAATTACTCTGTCATGCAACACTGTACCCCAAACAACATTATCATTTTCTTTCACACAAATATAGCTTTCTTTTGGTGGTATTTAATCACCACTGATTTTTTCCATTTTTTGCGATACAAGTAAAAAAAAAAAAACTACGAAAAAAAAACCCACCTTTTTTTAGTTTCTAATATAAAATATTGCAAATAAGTAATTTTTGTTCATAAATTTGGGCCACAAATGTACATATCTTTGGTAAAAAATAATCTCATTTCTTGAGGCCCTGAAATGTCAGGACAGAATCATTTTTTAAGTTATTTCCCCGCACACAGCATAAGCATACTTCCAATTACACTCCAAAATACTCCTCCTGAGTATGGCAATACCACACATGAGACTTTTTCACAGCCTTGCCACATAGAAAGGCCCAGGAGCACCATCAGGCATTCTGGGAGCATAAATTACACATCTAATTTCATTAGCAACACTTTTGAAGGTCCTGGAGCACCAGGACAATGGAATTACCCACAAAATCACCTCATTTTGGAAAGTAAACACCCCAATGTATGTTCTACGAGGCATAATGAGTCTTTTGAAAATGTCATTTTTTTTTCCACAGGTTTTTGAAAAACATGGAAAGAAGCACATAGCATGTACATAGCAAAAATTACACCCCAAAATACATTTTGCTACTCCTGAGTATGGTGATACCACGTGTGAGACTTTTATACAGCCAGGCCAGCATGCAGGGAGCACCATCAGGTGTTCTAGGAGCATAAATTACACATATAATTTCCTGACTACCCATCACACTTTAAGGTCCTGGACCATCAGGGCAGTGGAATTAACCACAAAATGACCCAATTTTGAAAAGCAAAGACCCCAACGTATATTCTATGAGGCATGGGCTGCAGATTGGTACTCGGGTTGGCAAGTGACAGGTCCTCTTTATTTGGGGGGCAATCGGGCACATCATTGTACTTTTTTTCAGGTCTCCTCCTCACACACTGAGGAGGAGAACCCAGAAACAGCACTACAGCCATTTGTTGACATTTGTGACCGGTTGTGATTGGACACAGCCGGTCACGTGTTAAAGAGCCAATTCTAGGGGGCGTGGCCTGACGCAGCACGTGAGCGGACGTCTCTTAGCAGCTCCAAGATCCCTCTGCACAATCCTATGCAATCCTCCTTACCTGCCACTCTAAATCACCTAAAACATCTCCCAAACACTCGAGGAAGACCCTGTGATCCTTTTTTGGAGGAATCTGGTGGATGGGAAAGAGAAAGGGGAAGAAACATTTCCCGGCCAGGATGAGTATCACCATGCGCTCCTGCCAAGATGGCCGCCGCTTCACCATACCACAGGCATCCCCGACATCCACACCGGATCTCTTTGGAGAGGAACCAGATCCATCATTGCCACCATCTCCCGGGAGCCGCTCCCTCAGCAACTCCCACCCATCCATCTCCCAGCGATGACGGCCTAGAGGATGGCCCGGAACTGGAGCCCACTCTGCTGGATGTCCTCAAAATAATCAAGGTAAATCACTCTGATATTATGGGCAAGGTGGAGGAACTAAAGCTGGACACTATTATAATGTGTCAGGACATGCCAGGTTCACCCAGGAATTTGGAAAGGACTGTTTATCCCCGTTTTGTCCTGGCAGACCGCTCCCTGCAGGTAACCCTCCTCAAACCATGGTGATCCGTCTCCTAAACTACAGGGACAGGGACACTATCATGCGTGCTGCCCCCATGAAAGGGAGCCTGAAAATGAATAATGCATCAGTGTCCCTCTCCCCGGATTACTCCCCAGCAGTTTGCGCTGCAAGAGCTAAGTACCAACACATCAAGCAAAAACTGAGGGAGAAGACCATACAGTATTCTATGCAGTTTCCTGCCACAGAGAGTTGTACACCAAGGCCAGGTGCATTTTTTCCAAACCCCAGCAAATGCCCTTTCCTGGTTTGAATCCCTGCACCAGTCTGGCCGCATTTCTGACCGGGCACCTGCTACCTGATCAGGATCTCTTCCCCAGCTAAAGTGCTTTTTTTGCTGCCCCAATCATGGGGATCATACCTGTGGCAGGTATTCCAAGCTGTTTGTTTTTTCTCAAGAGGATACAGATCTCTATGAGCATGACTATGCTGCTAGTTTGTTCACTCCTGATCTAAAGTTGTTTGATGACTTGCCTGTATTGGCCATGTTCCTAGTATCTACATGCAGTTTGGGGAATAAGCCAGCCCATTGTTTTTGGGGTATGGCAGGGGTTACATTTGGGCTACTGACTGTCCTTTATGGACTTTTGTATGCCATAGAATTGCTGTATGAATGGATGTCTGTTGTGCGTGTGTGTTTATATTTTCTGCCTCGCCCCCTCCCCACCCGTTTTACCCATATTATCAACCACTTATACCATTGCTTTACTTTGTCCAATTTTTAATGCCTCACCATGTCTATAGTCAAATGCATCTCCTGGAATGTCAGGGGGTTAAACTCTAAATTTAAAAAGGCCTCCCTATTTGATTTCCTTAAGGCACATAAGCCTCATATACCGTGCTTACAGGAAACGCACCTTATGGGATCAAAAGTACTTGCCCTCAAAAAACACTGGGTCATGCATGGATACCACTCCACATATTCTAATTTTGCCAGGGGGGTTTCCATTCTCATAAAAAAGGCCTCCCCTTTTCATGAGACCGAGTGGTCCTGGACCCCAAAGGTCGTTTTATTTTTCTACAATGCAAGATTTATGCCACACCACTGCTGCGGTTAGTGGTGTAAGCTCCCCCCCCCCCCCCCCCCCCGTCACGGCTGCAATCTTCACTGATTTGAGCACACAGTTCTCCACTTTGCCAACACTTCCTACCCTTGTGCTGGGTGACTTTAAATCAGTAATGGACCCTAGTCTGGATCGATTGAAGCCCCTCCAGTAAGAGTCTAAGCTGTTTGGTCAGTGGTGTGCCTCCTTTGGCTATGTTGATCTCTGGAGACAAAATCATCCTGAGGCCAGGGAATACTCCTGCCAATCCCGGACATACCGTACTCTTTCCAGGCTGGACTATGCTTTAGGGACCCCTGATTTGGTCTCATATATCCAGACTGTTACCTACCTCAGACGATATCAGACCACTCTGCCCTCAGGGTTGAACTATTATTGGGCTACAGGCCCTCCTTTCGGCTGTGGAGACTCAGTCCTCTCTGGATCTCCACCCCTGAATTCCAGGAGCCGGTCCGGCAGGACATGTCCCACTACTGGGGGGACGATGCCGGATCCGCTTCCTCTGGCCCTACATGGGACGCCTTTAAGGCGACGGTGCGGGGCTCTTACATCTCCAATATCGCCAAGCATAGGAAGTCCTCTCAGGCTGCTCTTCTAGCCTTGGAGACCGCCAGGGCCCAATACTCTGCGCTTCCCACTCCAGACACCAATGGAGTCTTGGTGGGCGTGCACAGGGCTCTGGATCTCCATAGGGCCAATGCAACGCGGAAGCAGCAGCTGTATTTGTCGGCCAGGTTACATGAATATAGTGGCAAAAACAGCAAAATGTTGGCATATCTCTCCCGTACGGAATATATTGACAGGACTATACCACAAATTCAGCTACCTGATGGCTCTATTACATCTGACACCCTGACCATTGATCAGACATTCAAGTCCTTTTATGAAAATCTTTATTCAGCCCCCCCCCCCCCCGCGCCGAACTTGAAACGTTGGGATTTTTTTAATCCCTCCAGTTCCCCGTATTAGAGGACTCGCATAACACTATTTTAGACAAACCCCTGACAATTGAAGAAATTACTGACGCCATTTACTCCCTCCCCCCCAATAAAACTCCAGGATTGGACGGTTTGCCCGCTGAATGGTACAAAAACTATGCTGAAGAAATGGCACAGAAATTACACTCTGTTTGGACAGGCACTGGAGGATGGCATACTTCCTTCCTCCATATGCAAAGCCCTGATTGTTGTAATACCCAAACCCGATAAGGACAAACTGTTGTGTGGGTCCTACCGTCCAATCTCACTACTTAATAGTGATGTTAAAGTGTTGGCAAAAATTCTAGATCTGAGACTACAGAAGGTCATTCTACACCTTGTTCATAGGGACCAGGTTGCCTGGAAAGAGTACGTATGACAACATTCGTCCAAAAAAGTGGACTAGTGTTATCTTTGGATGTGCTAAAAGCCTTTGACACTGTTAACTGGTCCTTTCTTTGGGAAACTATGCATCGTATGGGTTTCAGTTCTCAATTTGTCAAGTGGGTCCGCCTGACCCTAGGGCCAGGATAAGTACTTATAAGGATGTTTCTGATGCATTTCATTTACAAAGGGGAACCAGGCAGGGTTGCCTCGCCGCTTCGGTTTGTACTGGCCATATATGCAGATGCCCTAATTTATCTGAACAATCCTTTATTTCCCTGCTGGGAGTGGTGGAGGAGTTTGGGAAGGTTTCTGGGCTAAGAGTACGATGGGATAAGTTGGTGGTGTTTCCTATAGGCCCCAAACTTGATTACAACTACCTAGCTCAATCCGAATTGACCAGCAAACCCACATTTAAGTACTTAGGGATTTATATCAACATAGACTTATCCCTTTTTGAATCCCTCAATATTACCCCGATTATAACACACATGGAGACCAGGCTACATACCTGGGCCTCCTTACCACTAAATTTAATTGGGCGTGTAAACATTTTTAAAATTATATATTTACCCAAAATTTCTTTATATTTTCCGGGCATCTCCTATCTTTTTGTATAAAAAAACTTTTCAACAAAATTAATTCACTTTTAGCCTCCTTCCTCTGGCAGGGGGCAAACCTGAGAATCGCTAGGGCCTCCCTGCAAGCCGTTAAGGTTGACGGGGGGTTAGCCTGCCCAAATCTACAACATTATTTTATAGCATCACAGCTTGCATATGTCTATGACTGGTTTCTGGAGGCCTCCTCATCCTGCTCCACCGCTTTACTGAATGCTCTTGCTGGTTCCGGGGCCTCACTTATTGACATTCTACACAGATCCATACTAAAACGTTGCTCCCGTGGCTCTCCGATAGAAGTTAGCTGGCTAGCCTGGCATGAAGGGAATAAGGCGATCACAAACTCGGGCAGGGTTTCTCCCAAAGCCCCCTTATGGCACAATCCTAATTTTTTAGAGCTCTTGGGTCACCCCGACTCCCTGTGGTGGACACTGCTTGGTGTCACCCACGCCTCTCATATATTTGTCAATGATGCATTCATCTCCTTTGATGACTTGAAGGCTAGGTGTGGAGTGACGAACAAATTCTTTTTTAAATATCTCCTATTACGTCATGCCATCCGGGCAAAATTCAAAGGTCTGACCCAGGAGTTTACTGAATTGCCTATGGAAGTGCTATTGTCATACCCAGAAATTGAAAAACTGGTCACGACGATCTATTCACGCCTGCTGGCTGCTAGGGTTAAACCCTTTCAGATTGCTCAGCGGAAATGGATGGTAGACATTCCCAGGGTATCCGAGGAGGGATGGGAGGAGGCCTCAGAGGTCTGTATTTTGTATCTTATTGGGTCTAATGACCAATATGTACAATTTAAATTTATACATCAGTTGCACTATACTCCTGCCAGGCTCGCCCGTATGGGATATGACTCCAAGGCCACCTGTTTTAGGTGTGGCTCCACTGATGTCGGATACATGCATATGTTTTGGTCCTGTCCAGTCTTGTCAACATTCTGGACTGACATTCTCTTTTCTTGAAAACACCCTACATCTGACAGTCCCCCGCACTCCAGAAGTCAGACTTTGCCAGGAAATTAATTTTGTTGCAATGGAGGACTGTATCTGCTCCAAGTGTTCAAATGTTGTACCGTATGATTAATAAGGTTATACCAATCTTTAAACTCATTTATAAATGGTAGGGCCTACCCCAAAAAGTTCACCAAGATCTGTCAGCCTTGGCTTGACATTGCCGACTCCTTTTGGCATGACACCACGCTTTCTCAGCAATAGCAGTTTTTTTCCCCCCCTCTGAGGGGTCTGGGGTGTCTGCGGGCTATTAAATGCCCTAAATGTGAGCTTGGTGCTCCTGTCGACTGGACGGGGAAATGTGGAAGGGTTGGAGTGTCATCCTACCTGAAATAATTGCAGGCAGGTATGTGTGGGTGTGAATGTATGTGTGTGTACGGCTGCTTTGGAATCTGAATGCAACTCTATTGGTTGCTGCACTATGACTTACTGAAGCTGGACCCTGTGTGGTCCACACCTATTACCCTGATACACTTTTAGTTAAAAGTTCTTTCCTCCATTGAGGAATCGGGATTTAACGATATTTGGTCATTACTAGTAAGCCCTGTTCGGCTAATGTTAAAGATGAAAGAGAAATATTTACAAGATGTAAATGTTAATACATATCTGTAATATATTTTTCTTTTTTTGGATAAAATCAATAAATAAATATGTTAAAAAAAAAAGAGAGCCAATTCTAATTGGCTCTTTACCCTGATCAGTGATGGGCTGTGTCTGAGTGATACGCCTCATCCCTGATCGCCTCGGGGGCGCGCACAAGCACAACACATGTGACTGGCTGTGATTGGACAAAGCTGGTCACAAGGGTAAAGAGACACTTTTTGTCTATACACCGGTAGGAAAGTGGTTAAAAAGGAGATCCCTCTGATGCTTTGGAAGCTCTCTGCGGACCATGGCTTTTGCTGTAGGATGTGGCTAATAAAATGTCAGGAAAGACCTACTAGAACAGCTAAACTTTATTTGGGGTTAATCAGAGGCACTTTAAAATGATGGCAGGTGTTTCCTGACTCCTATTTAACATGAGTTTGAATGTGATTGCTTAATTCTGAACACAGCTACATCCCCAGTTATAAGGGGGTGTGTGCACACTTATGCAACCGCATTTTATTTTTTACCCCACCAAATAGATTTCAGATTGTTTTTCAATTGGGTTGTACAGTTTTTAGGTCACATTAAAAGGTGGAAAAAGTTCTGAAATTATTTATCTTTTGTCTATTTTTTTTTACATCACAGAATCCTGACATTTTAACAGGGGTGAGTAGACTTTTTATATCCTGTGTGTGTGTGTGTGTGTGTGTGTGTGTGTGTGTGTGTGTGTGTATGTATGTATGTATTATATGTATGTATGTATTAATATATATATATATATATATATATATATATATATATATATATATATATATATATATATATATATATACACATACATACATACATACACACACACACACACACACATACACACACACTTTTTTTTTTTATCCTTAATTATGACAGACCAGGTTTAAATCTGAAATTTACAACCGATAATGAAATTCTGCCAACATAGTACAGACACGGTTAATTATGTTAAACTTTACTCCATAGCCCTCTCCTAAACATTGCAAAGCAGGGTGTGCTTAAAGCAGAGTTCCACCAAAAAATGGAACTTCCGCTTTAAGTGTTGGTGACCCCCTGACATGCCACATTTTTACAGGCACCCAGACACCTCACAGGTCCCAGGAGATTGCCTGGCCATTCACAGCATGCAGTGTGAAGCCACAGCTGGGCGCCCACAGTTAGAATACTGGCACCATGGAGAGGAGACGGGCTTCGTGCGCCCGCATTGCTGGGCCGTGGGACAGGTGTCTGATCAATTAAAATCACTTTTAATGGGGGGGCGTGGCCTGGAGCGGCATGAGATAGGACGCAAGTGAGCAGAGCTCCGCCGGCCCGCACATCCTAACTCAAAATCCTGACCCTGAAAATCCTCTGTTGTACCTGGGGTAGATAGCTCGCAGACCGGGTAATACCTGGGAACATGTCACCGCCGAAAAGGAACACCAGAGCGGCCGCTAAGCTAGCGCAATACCTCCATGATGACACAGACCCCTCTGGGCAAGATGGCACTGCAGCACATGGAGAGGAGGCCGCACAAGGCGCCCACAGCACAGACACAGCCAGACTCCTTGATGCTATTACAGCGTGCCAGGAAGCGATTACCTCATGCCAGACCAACCTCACAGTGCGAATTGAGGCGGTAAAGATTGATATTTCCGGTCAGGCAGGACTTTCAGAAGCTTAGAGAGAGAGAGAGAGAGTCACTGAGGCTGAGGCCCACTTGAGTACTGTGGAGAATTCCCTTCCCCCATTACAGATATCAGACGCCATGCAGATGCAGGTTAATCAGATATTGCAGAAGCAGGATGACATTGAGAACAGGTTGCGCAGATGCAACCTACGCTTCATTGGCCTGCCTGAGGGAGCAGAGGGGAAAGACCCCCCAACATTTCTTGAGACACTTCTGGCTGACACATATGGCAGAGACTCATTCTCCCCCACGTTTGTTGTGGAGCGAGCTCATAGAATGTCGGGTAAACCACCACCACCTGGGGCACCTCCACGCACATTCATAGCCAAGTTCATAAACTTCAGAGACAGAGATGCTATCCTCTGTTTTAGCAGAGAAAAAGGCAATATTACGTTCGGCAACAAAACCATTGCAATCGTTCCAGATTTCTCTGCTGAAGTACAGAGGAAACGGAAAAACTTAATGGAAGCGAAACGTCGCCTGTGGATCAAGCATGTAAATTATGCCATGTTGTTTCCTGCCCGGCTGCGTGTCGAGGGGGAGGATAGGGCACACTTCTTTGAAGACCCTGAAGCAGCTCTACAGTGGTTGGAACGCCAGGAAGCTCACAGATAAGTACATGCTTTAATGACTTGCCCTGACCCACCACACCTGCCTCTGAATACTGCCTTCACACCCCTACTTTATCCGACCCACCAGTGCCCCTGTGCTCGCCATCTTATCCTTATGGCCACATGTCATCTCCTGGTAGGCCACGATCAGCGGGCACATACGCATGACTACCAAACAGCCATCGGCCCCTTTCAATATCTCGCCATGAGGAACTGGTAAGTCCTTGTTGTGCAGAGACTACCACGTTGCATAGGGGTGTCACCCATGCACCCCCTGCTAGACACAATGCTTGTCTCCTGGATGGAGATCTGTTTGCACTACTAGTGCAGGGTGCAGCAACTGATTGCATACTGACATTGCTCTCTGAACCAGTCTGTTACCCTGACCTCTGGGGCTCTCATCCCATGACAGGATCATTGTGCAGGCCCGTCTACCTTATTCACCTGACACCAAGACACACCTAGATGCATTCATCCTAGGCGTTTAATAGCGCCACAGTCGCCCTGCAATCTGCTGTGATGCACTACCATTCTGCTGCACATCAACCAGGTACACCGAAGACTGGACCAACCCATCAAGGGTTATATCTCCTGGAAATAACTTTTCTGATTTACCCTTGCCCGCGGAGGGAAACCTCCTCACCAACAGGCTCACATAGTATAGCAAGCATAGTCCTACATTGTAACACCCAGCACAGCGAAGTTTCGCCCCGTGCACCTAATGTACAGCCTGGGGGGACTAGGAAGCTGGAAGCTATGTTACTGGTTACCACATATGTTGCTCTTGATATAATCTTCCAGATTCTCTCCTTTACAGGTTGGACATCAGTTCTGCCCAGTTGGCAGTTTTGGGTTAATGCCCGCATCAGTTGGGGTCAGTGCAGGGCGGGGAGGGGGAATAACTGGTTTACAAGGTTTGAAAATGTTAACTTTTTATAGTACATACATCTATAATACGGTACCATGTCTATGTTGCAATAATGCAGGGACACGCCCTCACCTGGGGAAGTCAGCCCTCGTCATATGTCTATGAGGGAAATCCGAATCCTGGAGCTGTAATACTTGTCATGTACCACCCATGGCCACATTGAAATTCCTCACCTGGAATGTACGGGGAATGAGAGACCCCATTAAGAGATCTGCTGTCTTTGGCCAATTAAAAAAACGGAAGGCAGATGTGATAGCCCTTGTGGAATCTCATGCAGAAGGCCAAATACTAAGAGCTTTCCAAAAACCCTGGGTAGGATGGGCTTACCATACTGTCCATACCACGCACTCTAGAGGGGTTTCCTTACTGATAGCCAAACATACCCACTTCGAGCTCCATGATTCGGTGACAGACCCACTGGGTAGATTTGTGTTCTTAAAAGCCAAACTGCATGGGGATATGGTTCTTTTATTAGCATTCCATGTACCACCACCATTCCAATCTACCGTACTAATGGAGGGTTTTAATTTTATGGCTCTTCACCCCGCTATACCCGCAGTCTGGCTGGGAGATTTTAATACTGTAATGGATAGGACACTGGATAGAATGCCTGGGCCCTTACAATCCCCACAGCGAGACCAACCAACGAGATTTGCAAGACTCATTAGGGAATTTAACTTAGTAGATACGTGGAGAACCCTACAAGACTGGCATTCTCCTGTTTCTCAGCATCACACCACACCATGTCCCAGATAGACTTCATACTTCTCTCCAAACTACTCCTCCCTAGGCTTGTGGAGGTAGGGTTTACACCTAGATAATATGCAGATAGCAGAAAGAGTTCCTTAGCAACCCCACAGCAGATAAGGCGGCCACCCTAAAACAATACTCCAGAACACTAGACCAACTGTTATGCGATAAATCTAAGCATAAACTTTTTTTTCTCCGACAGAGATCATTTGAGCATGGGGAAAGGGCAGGAAAACTCCTAGCTTACCTGGTGCACAGTGAGGAGAGACCCCCAGTGGTGATCTCCCTGCGCGCAGCAGACGGCACCTTGATTACAGAACCCACGCAGGTTAGGAAAATGTTTTGTGACATCTACACAGGCCTGTATGCCTCCACTGTCTCGGATGATCTCTCCCGGGTTGATGCTTTTTTTGCAGAC
Organism: Lithobates sylvaticus; assembly: GCA_028564925.1. Lineage (NCBI taxonomy): Eukaryota > Metazoa > Chordata > Amphibia > Anura > Ranidae > Lithobates > Lithobates sylvaticus. The sequence continues at coordinate 168,690,590 of CM053028.1, forward strand.
CTCCAGATCCCACAGCTAACTGAAAAGCAGGTTCAGGAGTTAGAGGAACCACTGACACAAGGGGAAATCGCTGCAGCTATTGCAGAATTTCCCACATCCAAGGCCCCGGGCTCGGATGGCCTGCCTGTGGAATTTTATTCCGAATACTCAGACCTCCTGACTCCTAGGCTGCTGGCACTGTATAATGCAATCTTTGATAACTCTGAACTCCCAGCATCCATGAGGGAAGCAACCATAGTGCTGATCCCCAAACTGGGCAAAGATATTCACCTCCCAGAAAGCTATCGACCGATCTCTCTGTTGCAGGTGGATGTCAAGATACTTGCAAAAGTCCTTGCCATCCACCTAAATAAAGTGGTCCTGTCACTGGTTCATGGGGAACAGGCAGGCTTTATGCCGGGCAGGAACACCTCGTTTAATTTACGCAGATTGTTCATTAACCTTCAGACTGTCCATGAGGAGCTGGGATCCAGAATAGTTGTCGCCTTGGATACTGCTGATGCGTTCGACTGTTGAATGGCCCTACCCTCTGGTCTTGTCTATCTAGATTTGGACTAGGCCCAAGGTTCATAAAATGGATACAGCTACTGTACCAAAAACCGGTGGCTAAGGTATTGGCGAATGAACAATTGCCCCTGTCCAGGGGGACTAGGCAAGGATGCCCCCTTTCACCGCTACTGTACGCCCTAGTGGCTGAACCATTAGCAATTCGCACACATACGGGGATAGTGGGCCTCCACAGGGGGGGAGTTGAGGAGAAAATTAGCACCTATGCAGATGACACCCTATTGTACCTAAATGATTCAGCTAACTCCCTGCCGTTGGCCCTCACTGTAATTGAAGTGTTTGGCGCATTCTCTGGTCTTAGGATCAACTTGGATAAGTCTCAAATTCTTCCTCTTGACCGTTTTCCTCCTCCCAGAGACAGGGCCCTGCTTCCCCTGCAAAGAGTTGACCAGATAAAATACTTAGGAGTCCGGACCACCAGATCTCCCACAGATTATGTATCGCTTAATATTGTACCACTTTTCGACATGATTAAACAAAAAACGCAGTCATGGGCACGTCTCCCCCTTGGAGTAATGGGACGAATTAATCTTATTAAAATGGTCCTTCTGCCCAAAATGTTATACATGATCTGGCACTCCCCGGTATATTTAGTTCTCAAACACTTTAAAATAATGGAAACCCATTTAAAACCATTTGTGTGGGATAACACCAGACATAAACTTCCTTGGCACAAACTCAAACAACCCACTGACCTAGCAGGGATGGCACTGCCTGACGTTAATTCCTACTACTTAGCCGCACAGCTGTCACAGATTTTCCATATAGATAAGATTGACAGGGACAGATTCCTACACCTTCTATGCCCAAGGTGGGCCAGGTCCACCCAAGACTCCATGATGGTAATAGCGGGAGATTTAGAAGGAGGGGGTAGGTCAGATGAACGTGGAACACTCACTTACCATTACCGTAGGGTCTGGAGCTTGGCCTCCAAGAAGAGACAAATCCCAGCCTTAAATGACTACACTCCCCTGTGGAGAAATAGGACTCTACCTGAACTCCAGCAGATTCTGGATGGTGAAATATGGAGTAAATGGGGCGTTCTATACTTGTCACATATCACTACCAATGGCAAACTAAAATCATTTGCTCACCTACAAGCGGAATTCCCCATACCTGATAATCAATATTTTCGTTACATACAGCTTAGACATGCTTATGATGCACAATTCCCACTAGATGACTTGACATCAGTTAAATATTCACTGATGGAAGCCATAAAAAACCCTGATCCCAAAATACTCATCTCACAATTCTATGTCATGCTTACACTACCTCAGATGACAGCATATGCCTTAAAGACCAGATGGGAGAGGGATATAGGCCCTTTGGAAGATGACGAGTGGAGTGACGCCTTAGATACGTGCAAACTGGTATCCCCAAAACTTTCGGACAGACTGACACAAATATTTATAACCCACAGGGCATACCTCACTCCACTCAGAATCTCCAAATACAAAACTGATACCTCAGCTCTGTGTCCCATGTGTGCACAAGAAATAGGCACCATCTTTCACCTCCTTTGGCAGTGTTCTAAAATACAGACAAACTGGGCACAGGTGGTGAGGTTCCTACATGACACGATGGGCTCGCCCATAACACTGCAACCAAAATCATGTCTTCTGGGTATCTTTCCGGACCCAGACTCTGACAAGCCCACCAAATTGTTTTTGCACGAAACTCTGTTCTCTGCAAGAAAGGTAATTGCCAGAGTGTGGATGAGATCAGATCCCCCAAACCTCTCGCAATGGGTCATGGAAGTCAATAATGTATTACCTTATAAGAAGCTTATTTATATTCATAGAGGTTGCCCATCTAAATATGAAAAAATCTGGGACAGGTGGCTTAAAAAAAACGGAAACATGTATTTAAAGAAGTCACCGTGGGGTGTGAATCGTATTGCACTTTTGGAAAGTATTATGGAAGCACAGGGACAGAATACCTAGAGATTCCAAACTGTATACTCTGCCTATCTCATAGAATGATGTGTATATAAAAAAGGTACCGTACATACTCATGTCATAGGATTTTATTCACCTACATTCCAGATAAGATGTCAACATACTGTATATGTTTGAAAAAAAAATGCTACACGCACTTGTAAAGTTTGATACGGTTTTTCTTTATTTTTGTATGTACTAGATTTTCAATAAAAAAAAAAAAAAAAAATCACTTTTAATGTGTGGCACTCCGCTTTAAAGTGTTATTAAACCCAGCACCCTGAATTCACTATACATGGTAAACCACAGTACACAGAACATGGAAATGCAACTATTTTATTTTAACTGCTAAGCAGTATATAGAAGTCTTGGGACTTCTACGATTGTCTGGTTAAAGCTTGCAGGAGGAATTTTCATTCCTATGAGGCTACAGAACCCCTGACCCTCTGTCTGGGCAGTGCTGATTGGCCCTGTGCTGAACACATGCACCCTCCCCCAAAAAATTAATAAATAAATCTCTAGCAATACACACCAAACTGAGCATGTGCAGAGTGCCCCCTAAGGCTCTGTATTACCTGCAGATGGATGGAGACAGTAAAAGAAGGGGAGGATCAGAGAAGACAGGATCAAACAGCCTTTTTCCACAATGCAGAGGATTAACCCCTTAGGCTCCACAGGGAGTATAACAAGCATGCTTTCCTGCATATACAGACTGATTTTACTGTTGTGGGTTTAGTAATACTTGAATAGAATTTTTAGGTGTTTAAAAAAGTAACCAGCAATTTTTAAACATTTTTTAAAAGTGATTGTTATTTTTTAATTATGCATTTCCAAACAGGTTTATACAAACCTGCTTTGTGAAGTGGAATTGAGAAACAGCGCGTGCCTGAACCTCTTCTTCCTAGGGACCTCTCTGGCGCTCCAGGCTCCGGTGAGTGCCCCCATAGGAAGCTGCATCCCATGGGGGGCAATTTTGCATGTTTGCTCTTGAGCCTCACTGTTTGCATCTATAGAGAGCGGGGTTCACCCCCGCGTCTCTAGCTTTGATTGACAGCATTAGGAGCCAATGGCTTCCTCTTCCTTTTCAAAGCCTGCGAGACCAGAAAGTGAGGTGAGAGAGTTGCTGCAGATGAGAGCAGAGCTGGATCGAATGAGGGCTCAGGAAAGTATAAGAGGGGGTGGATACTGATGTCTAACCATTTTTTTACGGTAATGCAGAGAATGAATTAGGGTAAAAAAAATTAGCCTTTGTAATGTTGTAATTATGATGAAGAAATACAAAATTTTGCTCCCAAAAGGACACGTCCCTCCCATCAGAATTAGGTGACTAATTTATACGATCCATTGAAAAGCTAGGATGCAAGAAACAAGAACATGGTATTGAAACAGACTTGGTCGAACAATAATGTCCCATTTCACAAAACATAAAAGATGTATACCTATCTTGGTGGATAAATAAACATGATAAACACAGCCATAGAAAAAACTGTTTTTACATAGAAAACACTCGTGTCCTGCAGAACTCATTGTGTAGATTTTAGGAATTGTGGACACAGCTAAACTATATCTAAATATCCATTGATTCTGTTTAAAGTTTACTCCAAATGTGCAGTCAGTATGTTTAAAATAATTCTGTTATAAAAGTAAAAATATGAAGGTTGTGAGGTAGGACAAATTATAAGTAGAATTGTTTAAGATGCCAATCAATATTATGAAAGACATATGAATTGAGATTATAACTGTATAAAAATGTATACATAGCATGTGTCTTTAGATAAACAAATATTCAGTGGATATACCAGAATTTTACATTTATCCATATAATCATTTTATGTGATATTAATATATATATATATATATGCATGTATATATAAAAAACATGTGCCTTTCATATATAGACCAGTTTTTATAATATACACATTTATATATATATATATATATATATATATATATATATATATATATATATATATATATATATACACACACACACACACACACACACACACACACACATATATATACACATATATATATATATATATATATATATATATATATTATATATATATATATATATATATATATAAATGTGTATATATATAAAACACACATATACACACACACATAGAACCCTTTTGTGTGATAATAATTAATCAAAATTATACTGAGTCTATTTTATATTACCAGAATACTTAAAAGGTATATATTCTTTTCACCGGGATACAAACAAATACATATTATGAAAATTGGACATTTTATATAAAACATAGTTCAGAGCACATTTTCTGCTCTCAGACATGCCTAGTGGTTGAAGGTTATATTACCTGAAATTCACCAAAGTAAATCATTCGTTTTTGCTTAACCAATAGAAAAGAAGCCATACCTTTTGGGCTGAGCATATTATAATTTTATGATCTTATTGTCTGAGATAGTATTTAGAAGCAAGAAAGATGCCATAGGAGAGACACTCAGACACTCGAGAACATTCAGAAACAGCCGATTACCATCAATCATACACGCAGACACACTTTTACATTCATGGAGATTCCTGAACACCTTATGCTTTGGAAATCAGAGGTCGCAAGAAGTAATTCCTCTTTAAGAGTATCCATCTTAAAAGCCACGGCAGCCATTCTAAAACTCTGGTAACCAACAATTCAGACCAGTAGCCGTTTTGGAATGGGTAATTATGTTGTGTTGATTTTATCTTGTATTCATTGGTGTTCTCTTAAATATTGATATATTGAATATGTTAAAATTGATAATTTTTCTTCTGAATTAATAACCGCCTTGTAGATTTTTCTCTAAGGGTGCTTTCACACTGGGGCGTTTTTCAGGAGCTACAGCGCTAAAAATAGCACCTGTGTAGCTCCTGAAAAAAAGCGGGTCCTTTTACTGCAGTGTGAATGCCGGATGGCTTTCACACTGGAGCGGTTCGCTAGCAGGACGGTAAAAAAAAAGTCCTGCTAGCAGCATATTTGGAGCGGTGAAGGAGCGGTGTATTCACCGCTCCTACCCATTGAAATCAATGGGACACCGCGGGGATACCGCCGGCAAAGCGCCGCTGCGGATTTTAACCCTTTTTCGGCCGCTAGCGGGGGTTAAAACCACCCCGCTATCGGCCGCATACCACGGCTAAAACGATGGTAAAGCAGCGCTAAATATAGCGCTGCTTTACCGTTGCCGCCCGCAACGCCCCAGCGTGAAGCCGGCCTAAAGGTTTCATTTTGAATAGTTCCCATTTTATGACATAACAAACGTCCAATTTTATTTCATGCTGTTAACCACTTACTTACCTGCAGTATAGTAACAATTGAATTTGTGAAATATAGATACATTCTGTCTAATTGTCATTTTACAAGGTTATTGATTCTACAGGGAAGTTTATCACTGTTGTATCACATCAAAGGTACTACACTCCAATTTAGCGGGTGTTTCAATTGAGATTCAAGATTTTATGTAACGCAATCAGTATTTAATATTTTGTGTAACATTTGTTTATGTCAACCAATATATATAACTATTTTGTATGATGTCTATGATGTTACATGTCTGGTGAATACATTTTATATTTTTAGACTGTGGTCATAATAGATTGAATCTGTATCTTAAAAATATCATTGTTAAAAACTAATTATAAATACTGTGCAGGAAAACTTTCCTTAATAAGTGCAACACTAACCACCCTTAGCGCCGACCGTACGCACATATGTGGCCTCGGCTTGAAGGAGTTATACCGGGGTGATGCCTGCAAAAAAATAAAATAAAAAGCACAGTATTCTGAATCGCTGTTTTTGGCGATCTGAATACTTTTAAGTGCAAAGGAGGGATTGGGGGTCTTTTAAATATTTTAAAGCGCCCTCGTGATCGTGCAGCAAAGAAGAATGCATGCTTAAGTCGCGTCCGCATATGTAAATGGTGTACAAATCACACATCTGAGGTATCGCCGCGATCATCAGAGTGAGAGCAATAATTTTAGCAATAGACCTCCTCTGTAACTCTAACCTGGTAACCGTAAAAAAAAATTAAAAGCGTCACCTACTGAGATTTTTAGGTACCATAGTTTGTCGCCATTCCACGAGTGTGCGCAATTTCAAAGCATGACACGTTAGGCATCTATTTACTCAGCGTAACATCCTCTTCAAAATTATACAAAAGAATTGGGCTAACTTTACTGTTTAGTTTATTTTTTTTTTAAGTGTCTTTTTTCCCCCAAAAAAAACGGTTGAAAGACCGCTGCGCAAATACCGTGTGACATAAAATATAGCAAAGATCACCATTTTATTCTCTAGGGTCTCTGCAAAAAATATATATATATATTTTTTATACATTTGGGGGTTAAGTCATTTTCTAGCAAAAAATACGGATTTTAACGGTTAAAATTTTACGAAACAAATGCCAGAAATAGGCTTAGGCATGAAAGGGTTAAAGTGGTAGTAAACATTGTTCGTAAAAATTTGCTGACAGGCAAGGTATTTATGACAGAAGAGACCCGATCAGTCTCTTCTGTCATGAATGCTTTCTCCTGCCTGGCAGCCATCATGTACACTGAGCTGCGCATGCGCAGCTCAGTAAACATTCAAGGCCCCATATCTACAGATCTATGCCGCAGTCAAGTCACTGCAGCCCAGCCAATCAAACAGCTGAAAGCACTGAACCCAGAACCCAGGCAAAGATGGAAGCGCTGGGGGCTCACCAAGTCAATCACACCGCAGCGTTAAAGAGCACTATTTGACAGGCAAGTCTGCTATAATATGCCAATATGCTCTGCATACTAGCACATTATGGAATAACCCACCTGGAATATAAAACCACAGTCAAATTCCATACTTTAGCTTTGAACATTTTAGCTGTCAAAAAGACACAGAAGATGAGTCTGGGAATGACTGCAACCGATTAGTTTATGAGGGTACATTCCCAAGTTGGGAGAAGTTGGGAGGAGGGAGAGTGCCCAGCAATTGTCTTCCAGTGGCATTCCTTGATCCACGTACTGGTGCCTCTGTGTGTCAGCAGCGCAGTCTGTATCCCTGCACCCTAACAATGGCTGCACAGACTTTTACATCTGATGTGCCCCGAGGACTGAGTTACCTACATGCATGCCATCAATTCTTTTACTTGAGTGCAATACCCATTTCATTTTATTTAGTGTTCCATTCAAATAAAGACATTTCTGCATTATGTGTCTCTCTTGCGCCCCTTTCTGCTCTTTTAGGCCTCATGCACACTGAACATTTTGTACAGCTGCTGTTTTTGGCTGCAGGCATTTTTTTCTGCAGCTAGTAATCTCCCCTGCATGTTATCCTATGTATTCATGCACACAGGCTTTTATCAGCTTTTTTGGCAGGGGGGTTTTCTGGCTGGAAAAAAAAACCCAAACAGAACTAGTGGGTTTGAAGAGCAGTTTTTCAGCTATAAAAATATTCTAACTCTGAAAAATGCTAAAAAGATAAGCTATTCTGCCTTTATGGGTGTTTTTGAGCCATAAGCTTTTATCAGAGTATTGTTTTGCTAAAACAAAAAAAACCAAAAAAACACAAATGCTGAAACTAAGATACTCATTCTACAGCTTTCTACAGCTAACCCTACGGGCGTTTTTATAATGTCCAGTGTGCATAAGGCCTTATGTTCTAATGGGTAGTATTCCTGCCTTGAAGCACAGGGGCTCTATGTATCCAGGCAAGAACACTATCTGCATGCAGTCTGCATACTCTCCCTGTGCTTGCATGGGTTTCCCTTGGGTACTTATGTTTCCTCCCGCACTGCCAGGACATGCAGTAGTTTATCTAAGTGCTGTTGACAGTTAGTGTGTGCAAGTATGCATGTGAGATAGGGACCTTAGCTTGTAAGTTCCTTGAGGGCAGGGATTTATGTGAACACACAGTATGTACAGTATGGGTGTGTTTGGTAAGCGACACCACATGCCAAATTTGACATAATACGTTTATTTGGCGCACCACAAAGCATCACAGCGGTGGCAGTGTGAATGGACCGGAGCGATCATCATGTTATTTTGTAGGTGGGCAGTAAAAACGCAATTCAACTGCTTGTTTTTACCACCTCTTTGCAGCCCATGAGAACTAAGCCTTACATAGATAGAGAAAGACAAAGCTATCGAGTTTAATGTGAAGAAAAAAAAAATCTTTAGTCTAAGCTTTCAAATTTTTGTCATAAGTGTAGGTCACAATCAAGAAGATACAGACTTACAATTTGTCTTTAGTGGCTTTATAATTTGCTTGTTCTTGATTTGAGAAGTTGGCTGCTATTCGCCTTAAAGGAAAAGAAAATTGCACAGTAGTAAACATTTAAACAATTTAACTTTTATTAAACACACATTTGCATAAAAAGGGGCATAACTAAATTTACCTGTAAGGTTTGTTTGGGTGAATTGGGGTTCCAGTGCATGAAGGCTGATCTGTTATCTAAGTGAAATTGAAACGGAATTTTAGAAAAGCAATTATTCCATAAATGGCAAAATATTAAAAACAGCTCAAAATTCATACTGTATAAAATCAAATACAGCTTCTATTAGCCAGTCAGCATATAGCACGCCATGTGCTTCCTTAAAGCGGGACTGTACTGACATTTTTTTTTTTTTAAAAGCCAGCAGCTACAAATACTGCAGCTGCTGACTTTTAAAAAACGTACACTTACCTGTTCCAGGGTCCAGCGGTGTCGGCAGCAGAGGCCATTCTCAGTGAGGGAATCAGGAAGTGGCTTCACTTCCCGATTCCCTACTGCGCATGCGCGAGTCGCGCGGAGCAATTGAGAATCTTCAGCGCTGTCTGCCGGGACACGTGTGTGTCCCGCCAGACAGCGCGCTGGGACAGGAACTTGCGCAAACTCCCGTGGGAGTTTATGCCCGGAAGTGGGTGCAGATACCTGTCTTAGACAGGTATCTGCACCTCCCTCCCCCCTGAAAGGTGCCAAATGTGACACCGGAGGGGGGGGAGGGTTCCGAAAAGCGGGAGTTCCACTTTAGGGTGGAATCCCGCTTTAATATAGGGTATAGCCCCTGAGCAACAGTCTTGAGAGAAAACACTTAGTGTCGGTTCACACAGGGGCGACCTGTCAGGTGAATTAGGTGCCTGAAAAGTTGCGCTCTATGCATTGCATTGGAACTGTTCTAATAGGATCGGCTCAAGTCGCTCCGACTTAGAAAAAGGTTCCTGAGTGCGAATGCGCGGGACTTCCGGGAGGACGCTCTAATCGGAAGCTCCGCACCACTCCGGCCCTTCTACTACCCCCGAGCGCTCAGATCGAGCAGGATTCGACCGTCCCTCACTCCTCCGCTTCCCAAGGGTGCCAGGCACCCCTCGATATGGCTGCAGGGTCACACAAAAACGAGGTGAGCCGTCAGCTCACCTATAATCCGGCGGCCCTGGCCTCGGCCAAGATGGGGGCCACAACACGAGGCAGCACAGAGGACCCGGACACCATTGCAGACCCACCAGCCCAGCACCTGCATCTCCAGCTCCACACGAACATGCCTTCAACTCCTGTGAGTACCTGCAACCCCCAGGGGAGCTCCCCAGCCTCCACAGCATCCCTGCTGAGCAGGAATTTTGGTGACTTTCCACACACTCCTTACCAGGGATCCCCCCTAGGCCTTGAAGGCCCCCATCACTATCCTCCCCTGCTACAGACCCACTCCACTGACATGCAGCTCATGCTGCAACATTTTTCCGAAATGCTGGCCCAGAATGCTTCCCAAATCACTGCTACCATTAAAGCAGATCTGCAGGGCCTAGGGGCCCGCATGGATGTTATTGAGCAGGCGGTAGATAACAATGCAGCACGTACCAACCAGAACACCGCATGTATCCAAACCCTACAAGACCAACTAGAAACAGCCCTCTCTAAAATCGACGATTTGGAGAACAGGAGCAGAAGGTATAACTTCCGCGTTAGAGGAATTCCCGAATCTGTCACAGACGTTCCCAGCATGATCAAAAAGTTCATTAAAGAACTCATGCCTGACATCCAGGAACACAGATTGGAACTTGACAGGGCCCACAGAGCTCTCCAACCCCCCAGACAAGATGGCCTCCCTAGAGACATTGTGGTCAAACCGCATTACTATAGCGTTAAGGAAGACGTCATGAGGCACACACGCAATCTGGATAACCTGAACTTCCAAGGCAATAAGATCCAAATTTTTGCGGACATCTCCCCCACTACGGTCCAGAAACGCAGATCCCTCAAACCCCTTCTGGAGGTCCTCATCCAGAACTCCATCAAGTATCGCTGGTCCTTCCCGTTCAGGCTCCAATTCCACTTCAAAGACAAATCCTGTGGTTTCTCCTCGTTCCAGGATGGCGAGCGCTTGCTGCTCCAACTCGGACTGATCTCCCAGGATTTGGCCCCCCACCAGGCTCCAATCAAGACAGCTTCTTCAAAACGTCCACCACCAGGCAGCCCCCTGACCCCTCTGTGGAACAAGCAACAGACGAAGAGACACCGGGATTCCCATCCTCCGAGATGAAGACCCCATCCTCCACCTCTCACTAATGAGAGGCCCTGCTTCCTTTCACTTTTTTGAACATTTCCCCCCCTGAACCTTGCCCCCCCCCCCTCCACCTGGTCACCTTTATCTCTCTCGCTTTTTCAGTGACCACCCCAGCTTGCCTCAAGGTTCAGGGGGAAATGGATCCACCATGCCCTGACCAGTTTTGGCCAGGCCAGGATCCCTCTTGTGTAAGTGGGCCCCATTGGTCCTAACAGGGGCTAAATGGGGTCCACTTTCTCATTCTACACCCCCACCTGGGATCAGGTGGGTAATTTGTTCGCTTACATTTTTTTCTGTGGACTGGGACAATTCCCTCTTACATCCTCCCCAATCAGTCAGTCCCACACACCGGCCCTAGCTTTCCCCCTTCCGGGACTCCTCCCCCCCCCTCTACCCTGCAGGTACCCCCACCCCTACTATTTTTGAGCTACCACCCTGCTTGCTCATAGCAAGAAACAATCTAAGACACACATTTGCGCATGCTGCGTTCAGTTTTTAATTTTTTCTCTGTTGATTCAGTTTAGGTTTACCTTTCTTGGCCGACCGGTAACAGTTTGCTCCTTACTGGGGGGCGTACAGGCCGGAGCGGTGTACTCCACCTGTTGTGACGCGGAGGGTACCCACTCCCTCCGGTGACACCAGACAGCCAACCCTTTTAGGGTTGCACCCTCTCCAAATGCTCTCCTTGGTGAGCGTTTGGACCTGGACCTGCTTAACTGGTCCTTATTGCACTGTAACTGTAATGTATTGGTTGATTGTTCTTTTTATGCACTTACTAACCATCTCAATGCTCTTCGTGCTCTCTCCTCCTCTACTTCTCCTTTCTTACTCCCCTTCTTCCCTCTCCCCCCCCTCTCCCTCTACCCCTAGTGCTCAGGGTTCCTCGCGGAGTCATCCCACATCACCCCCTTCAGGATCTCGGCGGAAGCACATCCCCCAGACTGACAGCCACAGAAGCCACCGGTCTAAGGTAAGCTCCCCCCAAACAATATCGCACCCACACCCAGACGCCCATGGCTGATTCAGAAACCCGCTCAATGACACTAAGAATTGCCTCTCATAACGCTCAGGGACTAAACTCCCCCTCCAAACGCCGGAAGGCCTTTCAGAGCTACCATGCCAGATGCCTTGATGTCATCCTACTACAGGAAACCCATTTCCCAGCAAGTTACACTGCTTCATTCCTCCACCGTAACTACCCCACCTTTTACCTAGCTAATGCACAAACTAAACAGAGGGGAGTAGCTATCCTACTGTCCAAACGTATCCCGTTCGTTCATACACACACCGTTCGAGATGCGGAGGGCAGGTTCCTCCTAATCAAAGGACTTATCGAAGGGGAACTGTACTCCCTCGTTTCCTATTACGCCCCCAACCGGGGTCAAGCGCGCTTCTTCGCTTCCATGCTCGCTACCCTCTCTTCCCACCTGGAAGGTAGGATCATAGTGGGGGGCGACTCCAACACTACGTTCGATCACATCTTAGACAAATCTTCTCAAGACAGGCCCCGCCTCACTAAACCCCCCAAACAGAGCCTCAGAACAGCCCGACTCTTCCATGACTTGAGCCTGATTGACACTTGGAGGGAATTAAACCCCACTGCCAAAGACTATACCCATTACTCGGCCCCCCACAAAACGCACAGTAGAATAGATCATATCTTTATCCCCAACTCAGACATCCACACAGCGACACAAGCCTCAATTCACGAAACCCCCTGGTCTGACCACTCCATCGTCACTCTCAAAATTCACAACGCACTATCACCCACCGGCCCCCCTCAATGGCGCCTCAGTAAATCCCTTCTATCCAACCCCGTCCACTGCACGTTATTAGCTCAGGACATTAAGGAATTTTTTAACCTCAACGACACGGGGGACACGTCCCCCAGCTCTCTCTGGGGAGCACACAAGGCAGTAATAAGAGGGAAAATAATCCAACTGTCATCCAAACTCAAAAAAGAACATAAAATTGATATAGAGAAATTGGAAAAAGACTTTGAACGTCTCAGTAAGGCTCATAAAGCCAAACCCACCTCAGCCAGCCTTTCCCAACTCGAATCCTCTCTTGTGGCCCTGAACCTAGCTCTGACCACTAATGCTGATAAACACTTACGCTGGTTAAGCGGCAAGTTTTACTTACAGGCAGATAAAATCGGCCCTCGTCTGGCGACGAAACTCTCCCCCAAACTGAAAAACTTCACATTACCCAAGATAAAAACGGACTCGGAGTCCCTCTCCCAGAATCCCCAAAAAATTCTTGACACCTTCCACACGAACCTCTACTCTGCTCCTTCCATAACTGACCCAGCCCCCCTAGAAACCTTCCTCGAAAACGTAAAACTACCCGAGCTCTCCAAGTCACACAGGTCCATGATGGACGCTCCTTTTACCACAGAGGAAGTCCAGGATGTCATTAAAAACCTTAAAACAGACTCTGCCCCTGGTCCAGATGGCTTTTCCGCCCAATACTACAAAACCTTTTCCGAAATCCTCTCTCCTCGTCTGGTCCGCCTCTTCAACTCCCTACGTGAAGGTTCCTCCCTTGAACCAGCGGCTAATCTCGCATTTATTACAGTTATCCCCAAACATCGCGTCCTACATACACAAGGACCAGGTGGGTTTTATTCCCTGGAGACAGGGGCCGGACCAGATTAGGAGAGCAGTGGACCTGATTTCGCTTATGCACTCCGCCTGGGATGGCGGCCCCCAACAACTAGGTTACATACTCTCCATAGACCTGCAGAAGGCCTTCGATACTGTAACCTGGCCTTACCTATTTACCATCCTACGTCGATGGGGGTTTGGCCTGGACTTCATACGAATGCTATCTTCCCTTTACTCCACCCCGAGAGCCCAGATTAAACTACAAGGCCACCTCTCTAAACAGATCCCAATCTTGAAAGGCACTAGACAAGGATGCCCTCTTTCCCCTCTACTCTTCGCTATAGCGATAGAAACTCTGGCATTAGCAATCAGACAAGACCCTGACATTAGTGGGGTTGTATGCGGCAATCAGATGCACAAATGTTCTCTCTTTGCAGACGACGTCTTCCTGTTTCTCACCTCCCCTCTCACGTCTACTCCTAAGGTCCTTAAACTGCTCCACACTTTTGGAGCAGTTTCAGGTCTTAAAATCAACATGTCAAAATCCCTGGCCCTCAACATAACCGCTCCCCAAGACATAGTGGATAGTCTTAAAGCCAACTTCCCTTTCTCCTGGAGCTCCTCCTCCCTTCCTTACTTAGGGGTCTTCCTTACCCCCAAAATAGACCTTTTGTACCATCACAATTACACCCCCATGCTGAAAAGACTCTCAGATGATTTAGCACAATGGTCCCTATACAATCTATCCTGGCTGGGCAGAGTTAACTCAGTCAAGATGACCCTCCTCCCCAGACTCCTGTACCTCTTCAGGTCTCTGCCAATCCCCGTTAAGAGACGGGATCTGGACAGATTCCAATCCACTGTAACTAGATTCATCTGGGGAGGCAAGGGTCATCGTCTTTCAAACACAGTGCCGTTTAGAGCAAGAAAGAAGGGAGGACTAGGACTCCCGAATCTTTGGAAGTATTTTCAAGCAGCTCAACTCTGCCAGTTCTCCGTAATTTATTCCAGGTCCCCAAAACCTGACTGGGTTGAAATTGAACGACAGGCTACCCCCAACCACACGTTAGACTACTTGATCTGGAAAACACGTAAAGATCGCCCTGCGATCCTATCCCCCACCCTTTCACACTCGATGTCCCTCTGTGACTCCCTCCACAAACATACCGCTCTAATATCTCCCTGGCATCCTCTCACCCACATCTTCAACAACCCCTTTTTCCCCTCCAGGACTAAACATTAAGGCATTTGCATGGTGGCTCGACAAAGGCTTGTATAGAATCGGTCAATACTTCAATGCTGATGGCCCCTTCTCTCTAAAATACTGCATAACCAAGCTGGACATGCCCCCCCTCGGAAACCTATCGGTACTATAAGCTACGTCACTTCCTACACACAGTCTGGAACGGCTCAGATAAGTCGCTCTCGGTCACCCAATATGAGCACTGGTTCCTCAGCCATGGGCGTCAGGGGGGGTATCTCCCTGATCTACTCAGCGCTTGCTGAACCTCAGGGCAAGGCGAACTATATGTTGAGGTGGGAGCAGGACCTACATTTTGAATGGGATCTAGACACTTGGCACGTGCACTTCTCTCACTCATTTAAAGGTATCTTGAACACATCCCTTATGGAGGCAGATGTTAAAGTGATATCTATTTGGTATCTAGTCCCCACCCGCCTCTCTAAATTTTACCCCCAGTCTTCCCCACTTTGCTTCAGGGGATGTGGCAGCCTAGGCTCTCTCCTTCACACAGTCTGGGAATGCCCTAAAATCAGGGGCTTTTGGAACAAGGTCTTTTACCTCATACGTACAGTCACAGGACACAAAGTCCCGCAGGACCCTCTCATAGCTCTCCTCAACAAGACTGTCCCGCAGACTCCTAAATTGACCCGCATGCTCATTCATTTTATCCTCCTAGGGGCCAAGATCACTATAGCTCAAGCATGGAAATCGCCCTCAGTCTCACTCCGACGAGCTAAACAAAAGATCTTGTGGATAATGGCTCAGGAAAAAATTGCCCACACTCTTCTAGACTCAACAGAAAAATTCCGTCTCACATGGGAACCTTGGGCCCAATATACGGGCACATCGTTGATTCTCCTATGAGAAAGGCTGTCAATCTCCTTGACTGAACTACACATGCTCCGCAGCTTCTATCCGCGAGGACCCCCCACCTAACCATCCCTTCCCCCCTCCCTTCCTCACTCTCTGTTTCTTTTCTCTCCTCTTTTCTTCCATTACTCTCGCTGTCTCTCCTCCTACCCATTCAACTTCTACTTGAAGGGTCCTGGCGTGCTCAGGACCCCAGTTCTAGTAAACGGGCTTGATATGTTCTGACACCGGAAGGTACACAAGGGCAGCCCGCTTGATCAGAAGCCGTTATTTTAGCCTCGTCAGGCCTACTCTCACCCTTTCCCTCGCTACGTGAGGGACCAAATTTTGGCCCACTGCGGCACCTTTACCCCAGTTAGGGGTTGGTATTCTGCTACGGTGAGCAGGGTTCTTACCCTCTCACGTTAGTTTCACCTGAGGCTCTGGCCCCTGTCCCCCCCACGCACAGCAAGTTCCCCTCAGGGGGTGCGTGGGAGGTCGGTGACCAGACGCTGATTAATTCTCTTACAAAAGCTTACTTAGAAGTAATCAAACCCCGGCCAGTGGCCACAGTTCCTAGGCCATTAGAACGAGAATTACTATCCTATTCACTCCTCAAGCGGCCTGACTGTTGTATGCATATCTTCCATTAAATCGCCGAGTGAGTATGCCTTTAAGCTGTCCTCTGTACTGACCCTCTAGAGGGCACTATGTTCTCATGTTCTGTTTTATGTTTTTATACCTTTGTACTGTTACTATTTACAATAAAAAATCTTAAAACTCAAAAAAACAAAAAAAACAAATTGCACCCCTTCCAAAAAACCCTTAGAAAAACAGATGCTTTGTAAGTAACAATGAAAGGATATATGAGATATCTATAGTTTTGTTTGGTTCTATGATGTTTAAAATGTAAGCTGAGGATATGAAGTTTTAGTTTAACCTAAGAAATAAAAACAAAACAGTAGTTCTAGTAATAAATCACAGAATGTTTATTTCACTTAGGAATAAGATAATGGTAATTTGAGTAAAATTTAGAAAATGCACAAATTGGGAAAATATATTATATATGAATACATACACAACACTCCTTTCTTTCTTTCTTTATTTATGACAATGCACTTTGTAATAAAAAGAGATATCAAAAAAAAAAAAGAAAAAGAAAAAAGGTTCCTATACTACTTTGGGGGGCGACGTCAGAGCGGCTTGCATTGACTTCTATACCGAAGTAGTTTTGCAAGCTGTGCTGAAGTCACACTGTACGGGGCGGCTTTAGAGTCGGACAACTTTGAAGCGGCCCATGTGTGAACTGGCACTTGGGGGGATACTTACTAAAACTGGAGCACTCAGAATCTGGTGCAGCTGTGCCGATTGGTTTATATGCAGAGCTGCACCAGATTTTGCATGATCCAGCTTTAGTAAATCTCCTCCCACCCTAAAGTCTAAAAGTACACACTATACAACTTTTGTGGTTAGATTTACCTTCAACTATGTAGTGCAAAAACCTGCCGGATTGCATACAAATTTAAAGTGTTTAGGTTTGACCTCATATTATACGATTTTGGTAAATCTAAAGGAAAAAATCTAAAGAAAATTGTATAGTGTGTATCCAGCTTAAGTGCAGGCAAAACAAAAAAAAAAAAAAAAAAATCAGCACAAGAGACAGAACTTATAGTCAGTAGGATGTGGCCCTTGTGCTGATGCCTCTTTTGTTTGCCTAAATTCTTTATCATCCATAAAACTTTATAGATGAGTGTGTAAAAAAAGACAGTGAAAAGAAATAAAGCCTTATGGACTCAGCAGATGAATGCAAAAAGTCATTCATAAATATTATATATATATATATATATATATATATATTAAAATGAATTATTTTTGTTAGATATTGCAGCGCAATAAGTGAGGCTTATAATCACAAGACTTCAAATCAACATGTGCAGTACCCAAATATGTCCATAAAAACAATCTTATAACATTTTCCGTATATACTCGAATATAAGCCGAGATTTTCAACCCTTTTTTTAGGGCTGAAAGTCCCCCCCTCAGCTTATATTCGAGTCACCGCCGTCTACCTACATGAACAGCGTGTCATGCAGACAGACGGCAGTGTTCAAAAGCTGCGCCTCCTCCTCCTCGTCCGTGATAGGAGCAACACTAATTTTCCCAGCAGTAAGTCAGTGTGCAGTGTTCCGCCTATCACGGACGTCCTGTCATTCTCATCTCATGGACGAGGATGAAAGGACGTCCGTGATAGGCGGAACACTGCACGCTGACTGCTGGGAAAAAAGTGTTCCTCCTATCACGGACGAGGAGGAGGAGGAGGCGCGGTTTTTGTATAATTGGAATGGCGCCTTACACGGGGGGACAGAGCGGGACTGCATCGGCTGCCAGATTGTACAGGGAGGGACACAGGACCGAGGACCCAGAACCGGCGGATCGGCACAGGTAGGCTGCAATGGGGACACGGGGGTCTGTACAGGGGACATGCAGCTGCAGATGGACATTGCTGACTCTTTTCCACTTACAGTAGCTGCTGCATTTTTCAACCTCGGCTTATACACGGGTCAATACGTTTTTCCCATTTTTTTGTGGTGAATTAGGGGCCTCGGCTTATACTCGGGACGGCCTATACTCGAGTATATACGGTAATCTTCCAAAATTCTTCCACCAGTCACACAGACAGTGCCCGTGATCACCACTAGACAATTCTTCCAAAAAAGTCCAACATGTGTCTTCACACAGAAACACACATGCACTCACCCTTGCAGAGACCTCTAAATTATAGGAGGTCTACCTGCGCCTGATGTATATTCACTCTTTGTTTCTCCAGGGATTCACCACCACAGATCCTAATAAAAGATCCTCCTCAGTTAAAAAGACAAAAAAACAAATATTCCCAGTGCTCTCTGTATGCGTATTTATTAAAATATGTACCTCTTCCTACCCTGTCCTCTAACTTATTTATTGGTTTACATTTCCTTGTTTCCTCTTTCCATTCACTATCCTCCACCTTTTTTTTTTTTTTATTAAAGGTTTTTATTCACCAATTGTGCATACATGTCAAAATAAAACAAAATGCAGTAAAAAAACAGGATAAAGTCTGAGGTATATCAAATCTTGTGGCATTTGTATATATACTCGTGTATAAGCCGACCCGAATATACCTAATACCTATATACCTAATTTTACCACAAAAAACTGGGAAAACTTATTGACTCGAGTATAAGCCTAGGGTGAGAATTGCGCAGCTACTGTAAGGCTGCTTTCACACTGGGGCGGTTTTCAGGCGGTACAGCGCTAAAAATAGCGCCTGTACACCGCCTGAAAAAACCGGCCCCATTCACTCCTGTGTGAAAGCCGGCAGGCTTTCACACTGGAGCGGTGCGCTAGCAGGACCGCAACAAAAGTCCTGCTAGCAGCATCTTTGGAGCGGTGAAGGAGCGGTGTATTTACCGCTCCTATACCGCTCCTTCCCATTGAAATCAATGGGAAACCGCGGGGATACCGCCCGCAAACCGCCGCTGCAGCGGCGCTTTGCGGAGGTTTTTAACCCTTTTGCGGCCACTAGCGGGGGTTAAAACCACCCCGCTAGCGGCCGCATACCGCGGGTAAAACGATGGTAAAGCAGCGCTAAATATAGCGCTGCTTTACCGTCGCCGCCCCCGCACCGCCCCAGTGTGAAAGCAGCCTAAGTGGAAAAGAGGGTCAACAATGCCCATTTTCAGCCTCACCGTGCCCATTTGCATGCCTCACTGTGCCCTTTTGCAGCCATAGGTCCCCTGAACTTCAAACTAGTTAAGGATTCCTAGATGCCCCCTAGCTGCAGCCAAAATTTGGGGTCTCTGGACCCAAAGGGTCCCGAAATGACATTGCTGCAGATGGACACAATTGACTGAATTTGGGGCCCTGTATCTCGGGGCCACTTGGTGCTAGGAACCCTAAATGTGGATATGTTGTAGTGTTGGGGTTTTTGGGGTTCCAGTGGCCCCAAGACAAGAAATTTGGGTCGGAAAATGTCAAGCACTTTTCTGCAGCAGAGAATGATATTTTCCGAACCGGCTTTGGGGCCCCGTATCTCGGGCCACTTAATGCTAGGAACCCTAAATTTGGATATGTTGTAGTGTTGGTTGGTCCAGGCATTCAGTGTAAGATGATCCCTTCTAATCCAGTTAAGAGCAATTCGTTTGACAGTGCGCATGCTTAGAGCTCTGCGGATACCGGGACCTGACAGCTAATAATGGCAAGTCATAGCAGCACACCACTTTACAAAAAGTATACTTTTGTCACTGAGACGTCAGAGCAAAATTTGATACTATGTACAGCGGAGGAAAAAAAAAAAATCAAAAACTAAAAAACTGTAAAAGCTCAAACAGCGCTGACTGAAACTGCTACTAAAATGACGGCAGCATCATCCTCCCGCAATTCTCCCTCACAGAAAAAGGCACAAATAAGGATTACCCCCCCCCCCCCCCACACACACACACAAGATGGATTTTGGAATGACTCCCATTACATTACAGAATTCCCCTCCTGGCCCTGACATATGTCAATTTGAGCGAGTATTACAAAAGGCTCTACAAAACACCTCAGACACAATTAGTGAGAAACTCACACGGGAGATATGTGAGGTGGGCCGTTGCACATCTGTCTTAAAACATAAAATGGACGAATTTGAATCTATTACTGCGCTTTTCCCGGAATTTGCCCCATCTATTCCTATAGAACGCTTGAAGATGGACAGAATTCATAGAGATATTGTAATAAAATGACATTACTTCCGTACTAAAGCATAACCAATGGAAGCAGTATGAAATAAAAGATTCCTTAATCTTTCAGGGGCATAGATACCAGATTTTCCAAGACCTCTCACAGCAAACTCTAATGAAAAGAAAGACGATGAAGCCACATTTGCAGATTCTCCAACATCATCACATTTCTTATCGCTGGGGCTTCCCTTTAGCTGTCTGCTTTTCTCACAGAGGCCCTTCCCACACGTAAAACGGAAGATGATCTCATTGGAGCAATTCATGATCTTCGCCTGTCAACACCAGAAGGTACAGCTGAGGGATCCAAACGTCGAGCAACATCCAACTCTCCTAAAAATCCACAGGACACTTCTAATCTTTCAGATCACTCCAGTACATAAAAAGATGTCGTACTGCTTCTCCACCATCAGCTCAAGAACAGATGGACTGATGTTATATTTCTTATAGGTGATATATGGCCTCTAGGGCATATCCTTCCTTAACCACTTGCTTACTGTGCACTTAAACACCCTTCCTGCCCAGACCAATTTTCAGCTTTCAGTGCTCTCGCACTTTCAGTGACAATTGCGCGGTCATGAAATGCTGTAACCAAATTAATTTTTTATCATTTTGTTTGCACAAATAGAGCTTTAGTTTGGTGGTATTTATTCGCGACTCCGTTTTTTATTTTTTGCGATATAAGCGAAAACATAGCGGAAATTTTGAAAAAAAACAATATTTTCTCCTTTCTTCTTTAAAAGAAATCCAATAAAATCTAATTTTGTCATAAATTTAAGCCAAAATGTATTCTGCTACATGTTTTTTGTAAAAAAAATCCGTTAAGTGTATAATAATTGGTTCGCGTGATCACGAACATGTGTACGCAAATGATCATGTACAGATTTGTGCAGGTGATCACGGACATATGTGTGCAGATAATCATTGGCACATGTTATTTTACTGGGACATATGTGAGGGACATGTGTTTTTATTATTTGGGGACATGTGTGTTTTGGGGACGTGTGTTTTACTGTGGGGACATGTGTGTTTTACTGTGGGGACACTACACTGGTGATCAGTGAGTAAAAAGCTGTAAAAAAACAGCTAATACTCACTGATCACCAGCCGGCTGATAGCGATCCGCTCTCCTCTCCTCACCGACGACTTCCGTGTGAGGAGAGGAGAGCCGATTGCCTAGCAACCGGCTGTTTGTTTACATCACATGACGGCTGGGATTCGACATGGCCGTCATGTGATCAGGAGGGCCAATCACCAAACCCTCCTGCCGATCCGAGATGCGCCGTGTCCGGGTGACACGGCCGCATCGGGATCGCGCGCGCTCTACTTCTGAAGGATGTTCCGGAAAGTCCATTCAGAAGTAGACGGCTCCCACCCGGCCGTAAATGTACAGTGGCTAGGGGTGTTGAAAATGATCGCTGCATCGATGCATCGCGGTTTTGCCCTTCCCGATTCGGCATCGATTCGGTAAGCCAGCAAAATCGATTATGTATGACGTCATTACGGCTCCTTCCCCCTCCCCGCACAGCAGTGTCTTTGCTAGTGATGACAATCCACTGATCGGCCGGCTGAGCCTTTCCCCGTCATGCTGGCCCCACCTAGGCTCTCCCCCTCCTCGGGATTTGTAGCTGTGTACACTGGACACCCCTCTCACCTCCCCGATGGGCGGGCGCAGTGCCCCACGGAGCTGTGAGACAGATCACTGTAGCTGTCATCACATCCGTGGGAGTGGCGAAACAACGAAAGGTTGCCGAAGCCCATGCAGTGCCAGTTTGAGGAAACAGACGGATTCTCCCGTCCGCAGGACAGGAGGATCAGTGTGTACATTTAGTGGCTGCAGCAGCTGAGCGAAGTGTCTCTGACACTCGTCTCATACAGCCCAGCGAAGTTCACTCCCCCTCCCAGCAACGGACAGGAGATGAACGATGTATGGCATACAGCTGCCCCTCCTCCTCCTCTCTCCCCCTGTGTCTGCCCGGCCGACGTACAGCTGTGAAGGAGAGAGAGAGAGAGAGAGAGAGGGTGCGCGGGAGATTTGAAAAGCAGTCAGCAGCTACACATTCCAAGCTGTGTGAACTTCCTGCCTCGTCCCTGAATGAGTGAGCTCTGCATTTTGCATTACACATAATCACTGAACTGTCCCTTTCTTTTCCTATCTGTCTCCCTCCCCCACTCTGTTCTTCCAAGATCCAGTTAGCACTAAGCCACTTATGCATGATGCATCCCATATATTGATTGCTTTTTTTTTTTCGTTTGGTCCTTTACACTGGAAAAAAAAATATGATCCAATTCCTCCATCTACATATTCCAGGTGGATGGGGGAATCCTCCGACAGTGGACTGGTGGGCGAACAACCAAGGTTGCTTTCCTGGCAACGCTATTGACAGCGCTGGTCTCTGTCTCTGACCATCTCCTGTGTCATGTCTGCAGTCTCTGACCATCTCTTGTATCATGTCTGCAGTCTCTGACCATCTCTTGTATCATGTCTGCAGTCTCTGACCATCTCTTGTATTATGTCTGCAGTCTCTACCATCTCCTCCTAGTATTTTTTTTTTTTTTTTTTTTTAGGGGGGGGGGGGCCTAGAACTCCTCTAAGTTGTTGTCTGCTGAGTTTAGACTTTGCGGCATGCAGGGAGTGTTGTCTTTTTTTTTAAGAACATATAAAATAAGAAAATGAAGTTCTCTTGACTGCTTGATTTTTTTTAATGAATACCACGTGCAGCAATCGTGATGCATCGTGATGCATCGCGGAATCGAATCGAATCGAATCGTGAACCGGATAATCGTAATCGAATCGAATCGTGAGGCAAGTGAAGATGCGCACCCCTAAGTGGCCGGGTGGGAAGTAGTTAAATCACATATTCTGTGACAGCATCAGCTTTACACCCAATATAAGGTTCTTAATTTAAATGTTAAAATAATTACAATACTCGGTAGGTTTACAATATCTTCATTTCATAAGAAATTATATATTATTATTCTCTCCTGGACCTATGATTGGGGATTTTACTTCCCTAATCAGTGGGTACATGACAGTTCTAACCAATGAGATAGCACTATAAATTATCTTAAACAAAGACGACTTTAAATATGTTTCGATAGTCCTATTTTTATCTCATACTAATTTATTTTCTTTAATACTTTTGTTAATACACCGAGTATAATTATATAATAGTTCCAATGACTTGCTTTCTTCTAAATTTATAGACCGTTTTAAATGGCTGTCATAATCCTAGTCATAAGGCACTGCGCATTCCATTTGATCATCAAGTACCCAAAGTTTTGATCGGATACTCTTTGGACCCACAGTATCCATTGGCTGGTGATTCACATCACCCCTTGGATACTTGCTCCACATAGGAGCTACCTTCTTCCCTATACCAAAGCTTCTCACACCCTTTTCAACTACCAGATACTACTTATACTTTCTATTTCCTAACTATACTAGCCACAGACCCCTTCCTTGCCTTATCAAATATGCATAAGTCTCCAGATATTACACATATACATAATAATGACATTAAATATCCTAACCCTCAATGTACAGGGACTCAACTCCCCTTCAAAGAGAACCAAGGCCTTTCAATACTTTTCCAAACTCAAAGCACAAGTGGTACATTTACAGGAAACACACTTTTCAACACAATCATTTCCAAAATTCTTCAGTCGACAATACCCCCAGGTATAAACCACCTCAGCCTCTACCAAACAGAGAGATGTCGTAATAGCTTTTCACCACACCACTCCGTTCATTCTACAAAAAGAGATCAAAGATCCTGAGGGAAGATACCTACTACTCTGGCCACTTATTAAACTATGAAGTTACTATTGTCTCTTATTATGCCCCGCATAAGAACCCATTATACCTTCCTCTCCCACTTGTTCTCATTAGTTAATACACATAAAACTGGCATCCTCACGATCTGTGGAGACTCAAACCAAGTAGTATATCCAATCCTAGTGTGGTGGGAGGGGGTGTGGGAGGAGGGGGGAAAAAAAGAACCTACAGTCTAGAACCTTGAGAATATGGACCCCCAATTTGGGACTGAGTAAACATAGAAGGAAACAGAAGGTATTCTTTACAAAATATGTCTACAGTTAACTTCTTGAAGTATAACCTCAGAGGCCTAAATATTTCAGCAAAACTGTATAAATTATTGAATGAGATTGAGCAGTATGATACAGGGATTGTTTTCTTTCAGGAAACCATATATCGCATGAAAGTAAGATTAGATTATATTCCCCAAGATACCCTGAGTGGTACTATGGTGATTCAATGTCAAGCAATTCAAAGGGGTGGCTATTGGTATGGGAAGGGAGGTGCGCTTTACCCTGGAGGATAGGCTAGGGGACCCAGAGGGAAGGTTCCTATTTTGTAAGGGAAAGTTATGGCGCGTAAATTACACATTTGTCAATATATACTGTCCTATTAGAGGCCCAACCATTTTTCTAAAAGAAACTCTTGAAAAACTATGGGAGTTTGAGTAGGATGGTGATTATTGCCGGGGACCTAAACTTCTGCATGAATCCGGTACGTTCCATGCACAGGGGATTGGGAACATACAGCTAAGAGCAATAAAGCATCAGCTATATCAGTACCAGCTGGTTGATGTGTGGAGAACACAGCACCCGAAGATACGGGACTTCACGTTCTTCTCCCCTGTGCATGGGACATACACAAGGATTGATTACTGGTTGGTGGAACACAGGGTACTAGATTGTGTGATATCTACAAACATAGAAAAAAGATCAGTGTCAGACCACGCTCCTATGATTATGAAGATTAGAATTCATGGCCTGCAGAAACCATTATTTTCCTGGAAACTCAATAAGGAATTATTAGATGAAGAGGGTGAGGAATTATTAGATGAAGAGGGTGAGGAAAAAATAAGAAAGGAGTTAGAGCTCTTCTTTCTCATCATACCATTTGGAAGGCCCATAAGGCCTATATTAGAGGAATATATATTTCATTGGGGGTAAAGAGAAAGAAAGAAACAAACAATAAGAGAAGGGCACTAAGCGAGGAAATCTATAGATTAGAACATTCCCATAATAAAGAGAAAAGTATGAAAAGGGAACAGGATTTCGATCTTCAGCATAAAATAATATTTAAAAGAGAGGAGTTATCCCATGGACCTCCGGCTCCATTACGTACCTGGGGGTTCAACTTTCCTATCCCATTGCTAACTTATACCAAGACAACTATCTTCCTCTGATCGATAACTGTCAGAAGGATCTCCAGAAATTACAGAAACACTACTTATCCTGGTCAGGTAGACTAGCGGCATACAAAATGTTGGTAATGCCCAAAATCCTGTACGTATTCAGAACCCTACCTATACAGCCCCCCAGCTCCTTCTTCACCATAATGCAAAAGCAACTTTCTAGTTTTGTGTGGGGGGGCAGGAGAGCGCGTTGCTCCCCCCTCATACAAACAAGACATAAGAAGGCGGGTGGTATGGGACTTCCCGTCCTGAGAGACTACCACACAGCAGTGGTTCTAGATCAGGTCAAACATTGGTTCTCAAGACCAATAGTGAAACCCTGGTGCCAACTAGAATTGGCATGTTTCAAATCCCTGTCACCCATATCGTTTCTAATAGCCTCAACCATACACGACACCACCTTACTAACTGACCACCCCACAATACATACAGCAGGCAAAGCATGGCTAAACACCAGAGCGGACGGTAGTATCCAATACCCGACAACCAATATACCCATTCCAATAGAATCTATCCCATGGTTAATCCCCAATATGACCGTGAAGACCTGGCAAGAGCATGGAATAATAAATATAGAAGACATCCTGCAGGAGGGGAAAATGTTAACATTCGCAGACATCAGACAGAGATTCCAGATACCACAAATGGAGTATTTCACGTACACACAAATGGCGTCACTATACAACAGTATTAAAATATCGCATATTCCCACTATTGAAAAAATTTGGCAATTTATTAATTCGTGCAACCCAAAAACAAAAGGAATATCGAGTATATACAACTCACTAAATGGCAAAGACGAATTTCACAAATATACCCCATTGCTGAAATGGGAAACAGAACTGGGGAAAGTGTACTCAGAAACTGATTGGGTGAACGCTATCAAATGTAACTACAAATACTCCAGATGTGCCAATTATGAAGAACTTAATCAAAAATTATTGTTGAGATGGTACTTTACTCCCTACGTAGTCGCAAAATTCTCAAAGGACAACTCCAACCTATGCTGGAGAAAGTGTGGCCAAGTAGGTACATTGGTCCATGTAGTTTGGTCCTGCCCCCGCCTTAAACCCTTTTGGCACAAAATATTTCTTCTCCTATCTCGAGTGATATCAGTACAAGTCCCGCCTAGCATAGATCTTGCGATCCTGGGCATGCATTTATCCAAATTTCATGGATCTAAAAGATCCATTATATCTCATATCCTCCTAGCCACTAAAACAACAATAGTTCACAAATGGAAGACAGACGAGATTCCTTCTGTAGCCGAAGTATCAGCTAGAGTAAATGTCATTGCAGCATACGAAAAAAATTATTGCCAGCAGAGGGCAAAATACCACTGTTCTTGACAAACTGGTCACCCTGGACCACATATTCATCGGTGCAGCGGGGGCCCACATTACCAGGGCCCGCACTGGACTGATGCACTCTCTTTCTTTACCCTTATTCTTAACTCTAGACCTTTTACATCACCTAGTATCCTTTATACCTTCCAATATCACCAATCCCAGGTACCAATCTCAGTAGTTAACCCCCTGTTAGTAGGAATGTAGGTAACTACCCGTAACAGTAGGAACCCTGCTTAATTCCAGTTGGAAATAGTAAGTAAGACATGGCTTGTAAGGTTTGCATAGTTGAGTTACGATTACAGTTTGATTCAATAAAAGCGAGAGGGGGGGGCGGTGGGCACACGGCACAGAGTATCCCCGAAGGGGTGCCGGGGGCCTAGCTTCCCCTCCCAATGCACATGAGGCATGGACATGGGAAGCAGATCAAGCCCCAGAGTGGTAACCTCAATAGTTGGCGCAATGTTTATTATGTAATTCAATACTGAATATGCGTTGTAACTGTTTGTAACATTCCAAGTATTTATAAGAGATTGTACCTGTGATGCACTGTAACTTGTTAAAATTTTTCAATAAAAATCTATTTAAATAAAAAAAGAGAGGAGTTAAAGGAATTAATGGAGCAGAAAATGAGGACAACATAACAGGATAGCGAAAGAGAGATATCTATGGGGGAATAAAAATAGTAATTGTTTATCGAGGATATTAACCACTTGCTTACCGGGCCTATTTTGGCCTATTTTCCTTCATGTAAACATCATCATTTTTTTGCTAGAAAATTACTCAGAACCCCCAAACATTGAGTACGTTTTTTTTTTAGCAGACACCCTAGGGAATAAAATGGCGGTCATTGCAACTTTTTATCTCACACGGTATTTGCGCAATAATTTTTCAAACGCCTTTTTTTTGGAAAAAAAACGGTTTCATGAATTAAAAAACAGTAAAGTTAGCCCAATTTTTTTATATAATATGAAAGATGAGGTTACGCCGAGTAAATAGATACCGAACATGTCACGCTTTAAAATTGCGCACAACCGTGGAATGGCGCCAAACTTCGGTACTTAATAATCTCCATAGGCGACGCTTTAATATTTTTTACTGGTTACCAGTTTAGAGTTACGGAGGAGGTCTAGTGCTAGAATTGTTGCACGCGCTCTAACGCACGCGGCGATACCTCACATGTGTGGTTTGAGCGGCGTTTACATATGCGGGCGGGACTTGCGTGTGCGTTAGCTTCTGATCGCGAGCTACAGGGGACAGGGGCGTTTTAATTTTTTTTATTTATTTATTTATTTTACTTAATTTTTTTTTATTTTTACACTTTTTTAAAAAAATACATTTTTTGGATCACTTTTATTCCTATTACAAGGAATGTAAACATCCCTTGTAATAGGAATGTATGTGACAGGTCCTCTTTATGGAGAGATGTGGGGTCAATAAGACCCCACATCTCTCCTCCAGGCTGGAAAGCATGAGCTCGGTAAAAAATGTTTTACCGATCTCATGCTGACAGCAGCGATCGCGGCTTTGTTTACTTCCGGGTACCGGGCGTGACGTCATAACGTCGCGCCCGGGCCTCTGATGGTTATAGAGATGACTGGTGACCATCTGGTCACCGGAAATCTCTATGCTCGTCATCCGGCGGCGAGCGATTCTTTCTCCGGGCCCCCGAGAAGCACCGGATGGCGGCGGGAGGGGGGGGCGTCCCCTCCCGCTGCCTATAAGAACGATCAGGCAGTGGAACTGCCGCTATGATCGTTCTTATGGTGCACAGAATCGCCGGCCGGAAAAAATGATATCTGAATGATGCCAATAGCTGCACGCATCATTCAGATATCACCATTCAAAGTCAAGGACGTCATATGACGTCCTTGGTCGGCAAGTGGTTAAGGAAAAAAAGATCTATAAACTATATTGAGAAAATATTAAATAAGAAAGGAGAACTGATACACAATACCAAGGATATAGCAGGAGTTTTCAGGGAGTTCTATAAGCAGTTATACTCAGGGTTAAGGGTAGACAGATAGGACAACAAGAGATCTAAAGAAAAGAAAAAATTAAGGAATATATATACTCCAAGCAAATGTCCCCAGATTATCAGAGGAGCTAGCTCAGGAGTTGGAAAAGCCAATAACAGTACAAGAAATAGATCAGGTAATAAAAGAGTCCACGGGAGGGAAAAGCCCTGGGCCTGATGGCTTTACTATGGAATATCTAAAAAAATTCTGAGAAATACTAGCCCCAAAACTTTGTGCATATTTTAATGGTCTGGGAAGTAGATACGGACTGAGCAAAGAAGCATCGATAGCTACAATTACTACTGTACTGAAAGAAGTGAAAGAGGACAATCTGCTCTAATTATAGACCGATCTCATTATTGAACATAGATACCAAGCTGTTTGCTAAAGTGTTGGCTTCCAGGATAAAAAAGTTAATGCAGAGTCTAGTCCATCCAGATCAGGTGGGATTTGTAGTAGGGAGGGAAGGAAAAGATAATGGAGTAAGAACATTGTTATTGCTCCAGAAAATGTGGGAGAGCGGAATCCCCAGTCTACTCTTCTAGATTGATGCTGAAAAAGCTTTCGAGCGAGGACTGGGGATTCGTGATGGGTACTCTGGAGGGAATGGGTTTCGACCCTAGAATTTTGAGCTAGATATAAGTACTCTATAGCCGCCCAACCGCAGCTATAAGAGTTAATGGAATACTACCCCCCTTTAGGATGTACAAAGGAACCAGGCAAGGCTGCCCGCTGTCACCATTATTATTTGTGCTGGCGCTGGAACCATTTCTGGAGACGGTTAGGGGAAACCCCAATATAGGGGGGGTGGGGGGGTGGGGAGGTGACACACAAGTTAGCTGCATTTGCGGATGATGTACTGTTTTACGTCTCCAACCCCCGAATCTCCATGCCAAATCTGTTAAAGATAATTAAGGATTATGGGGAACTATTCAATTTCAAAATTAACCCAGGGAAATCAGAAGTGTTAAATGTTAATATTACCCAAAAAGAAGAGCAGAGTTTCCAGAAGGAATTTCCCTTCTCACAGAAGACGGAAATTAAGTACTTAAGGATAAAATTAACATCATCATCGATAAAATCTATAAGGCTAATTATATACCTTTTTAGAATGAATTAAAAGAAGAAATAAGGAGAATTACAACAAAACCTTTGTCCTGGATGGGAAGGATAAATGCCTTAAAAATTATTATACAGCCTAAAATATTGTACAAATTCCAAATGCTCCCAATTTATATCCCTCCGGCATACTTTAGAATTATTAAAACCTTAATCACAAAACTCATTTGGCAAAATAAGAAACCTAGAATATCTTTAAGGATCCTGCAACTGGAAAAAGACCAGGGAGGACTTAGTGTACCAGACTTTAAAAAAATACTATGAAGCAGTAGTATTAACACGGGTAGTAGAATGGAAAAAGTTAGAGAGTAAAAAAAGATGGGTAGAAATAGAGCACAGTTCGGCAGACACAAACTTAGGGAGAAACATTTGGACACCACAATATAGAACATTGGGGGGGAAAAACACTTACACGGACAAAGAATGTTCTGAGAGTTTGGGATGGAGTACACAAACACAATAAATGGAAATATAATTCCCCATTAATGCACTTAAGAGAATGATCTCTTTTCACCAGGTAAAATCACTTTGGGAGGGAATTGGATAAAAAAAGAAAATATTCAACTGAGACATGTATTAAAAGGAGGGAAAATAAATACACTAGAAATGTTAAAGAAAAAGATTTGCTCAATTTAAATGAATGGCGGTACCTCCAGCTCAGACATTTCGTCTCAGCGTTACAACGACCACTGAGAGATGGAGAAAAATTGACAGCCTTTGAGCTAATATCCTAACCAAATTTGAATCAATATCAGGACTTAAAATAAATACTCATAAGTCCAAAGCTTTAAACATTTCTATTCCACCTGACCTACAGGCACAACTACAAGACTCCCTCCAATTCACTTGGTCATAAACACAAATTACTTATCTTGGAATTACATTTACAGCTAACCTAACCAAACCAATCTATATTCTGCAAATTACCCCTCCATGCTAAATCATCTCACGACTCTAATGAAAAGCTGGTCTTCTCTCCCACTAGCATAGAATTACTGTAATTAAGATGTCAATACTTCCCAAGATTTTATATCTTTTCAGAGTGCTCCCAATACAGGTTCCAGCATATTTCCTATGTGTGTTACAGAGAAAAGTTTCTCAATTTGGTGAAAACGTAAGCCCCGCAATCTACCCTATACACTCCCTGCATTTGTGGTGGATTGATCGTTCCCGATTTCTCTAAATATTATTAGACTACCTAAATATCATGCTACAAAAGAAATTCCTCTTTGTGTTATAATTGAATCGGTAGAATGTGATGCTTTATCAACTGCAAATCTTCTTTGGCTCCCACCAGCACAATGCCGAACAATTACAAACCCTATTACTAAGCATAGCCTTTCAATTTGGGACAGAGCTCATTTTAGTCTCCAATCCAAACATAATCCCCTTCTTTCCTTCCTTAATAACCCCTCATTCTATCCAGCCTGAACCTCTCCATCATCTTTCATTTCTTCGTCAAATGCAGAACTAATACGTTCTCATCACTTTTACAAATCCACTACCATTACACCTTTTGCTACATTACAAAAAACACATGCTATACCGCAAAAGGAAACATTTAGATACTTGCAAATAAAGCAATTTTTAATCCAAACCACTCCTTCAAATTCATCCTCTCCAAGCTTCACATTCTTTGAACAAGCTTGCAAATCTGACCCTCACAAACGAGGACTCATTTCAAATCTGTAAAACCATTATCACAAACAACCTCTTCCCCTCCATCCTATACATCTAAATGGGAAAATGATTTAAACCTTCAGACAAACTAAACTGGACTCACATATGGCAGGCTACTAAATCGGCCTCCCTGAATATAGTAGCATTAGAGACTAACTACAAGGTTCTTTTCAGATGGTACTTAGTACCCGCCAGGATTTAAAAATTCCTACTGCAATACCCAGCTAACTGCTTTCGAGGTTGTGCTGACCTAGGCACACACTGACACATTTGGTGGGATTGTCCCATAGACAGTACTTTTTGGTCCGAAATATTTTAAGTTCTCTCTACCATTTTAAAAACCACAATATTACAAGACCCTACACTAGCACTCCTGAAGAACAAACCACAGACCTTAACTCACCGCCAATTTAAACTTTTACTATTGATAACCACGGCTGCAAAGCAAACTATTGCTAAATCCTAGAAAACACAGACATTATGTATGGTATCCGTTAAACACCAAGTAACGCAAGCCATGATTCATGCTAAAATAGAGGCAATCGTACTAGATAAAGTTCCCATGTTAGAATCATTATGGCTTCCTTCCTTCCTACCTACCACCTGGTCTTGACCAAGCTCTTATATTTTTCATGAAGTAACGTACCACCTGTGTTATATTTTGAATTTATTAACATACCATTCTCCTCCAAAGTGGTTTTCCCCCTCCTCAACATTTATACATCCTTCCCCCACCCTTTCCCTTTTACTATGTATAGAAACTGAAGCTAAATCAATCAGTTAAATATTTCTTAATGTTACCACTACAAGGGAGATTCTAAGGATGGCCCGATTGACTATATTTCATCCAGGGAGTAACCAAGCCATGGTTGGATCTTGGTCCTGATTTGTTTACTTACTCTATGCCATCCTGATAATTACCATTCTTTTACCCCATACGATACCAGATCTCCTACAATCTTATGCCTTGAAATAATTATTTTTACCTTGAAATCAAGCTAGTTTATCATATTATATATGTTTATCTTTACTTAAAGTATATGCTTAACAAATATACCCCAAGTTACAAAATTTTATGAAAGTATTTACCTTCTGTTAATATACTGAGAAGCCCAATTTCATACTTTTGTTCATCTTGCTTAACTACAAACTTAAATGTATGATTCTTTTATTTGTATTGTTCTCAAAAAAATATTTGAAAAGAAGAGCAATTAGTTTTCTTACATAGTAGAACAGCAGTCTTAAAGAGGAAGTAAACCCTGATGGGTTTACCTTCTCTTTGTTTCCCTGCAAAGGTAAAGCATAATGGACTACTATGCGTTGCATAGTAGTCCATTATGTGTCACTTACCTGACACAGGAGCCAGCAAAGTCACCACTGTCCCCTTGTGTACGGAGCCTCCATCTTCTTGGTGGGTCTCTCTGCTCCGGCGCCATCATTCAACGGAGCCGCGATGACGTCACTCCCGCACATGCGCACGGGAGCCGCCACTCGCG
Source organism: Lithobates sylvaticus (assembly GCA_028564925.1). Classification (NCBI taxonomy): domain Eukaryota; kingdom Metazoa; phylum Chordata; class Amphibia; order Anura; family Ranidae; genus Lithobates; species Lithobates sylvaticus. The sequence goes on from CM053028.1 coordinate 168,723,948, forward strand.
GCATATCGCCGTTGACAGCGGTGCACGTGCTAAAAAGACAGCGGGGCCTGTCTTTTGGCAAATATCTCCTAAACCGTGTAGGCTTACCTGTAAGTCAAATTGGTTTGTAAGGGTTTACAACCACTTTAATAATATTCTTGTATTATTACTTATAACCTCATCTTCTATGACTCCAAGTAGCCCCAAAAGTGGACTACAAATGTTTGGTATATCAAACGTGTCAGCAATGAATTGGGTTACCTGTGACCACAATGGTCTTATCCTATTGCATTCCCATACCATATGTATAAAAGAGCCTTCTGCTGCCAGGCATTTATGACATGTCTTTCTTTCCCATTTTATATAGTCTGAGAGGGGTATAGTACATTTGGTGTAAGTATCTGAGTTGTATCAGTTTGTCTCTAGCATAAATAACCATAGGTAAATATGAAGTCAACACCCCCTCCCATTGTTCTTCTGTAATTCCTGGTACAATCTCCATCCATTTACCCCGAAGTTTCCTTTCCTTTGGGTTCGCTCTTTCTGCAAGTGTATTATAATAGGTAGAGATCAGTTGTGTGGTCTGGAGTAGCAAGACGTTTTTCCAGTTTAGAGTTTGAGAGACATTGGTCCTGCTCCAAACTGAGCATGGGCAGCATGTCTCAGTCTAGTGAACTGGTATTCCCACGTCTCTGGAATATTCAGTTCCCTTTTCAGCTGCACAAAGATTTTTAGTTCACCATTATCATATAGTTGATGTAGATATGCAAGTCCAAATTTGGCCCACCTAAATCCATCCTCTAAGTGGAAAAATTTGTTTAAGCATGGGTTAACCAACAGTGGAGCATTGGGTGACAGGTGAAGAGGAGTATCCGTTATACGTTTTACACAGATCCCCAGTATCCGCTAAGCAGATCTGAGTATCTCTCTACCTCCTACAGTGGGCACTTCTCCTCTAAAAAATAAATTAAGTAGGGTATCATAAGAAGTTACCGCTTCGACTGCAACATTATTCAGCTGTAAGAACATTCGCCAGTGAATATGTACTAATTGGGAGGCTAGATAGTATAGGCATAGATCAGGTATCGCCAGTCCCCCTCTCTTCACTGGTAGTTGTAGAATCTCCAGGGAGACTCTAGCCACCTTTGTACCCCATAAAAACGATGTCAATAAGGAGTTGAGTCTGAATATTTTTTTCGGGATATAGATTGGGGCATTGGAGAGCACAAAGAAATTTAGGGAGGAAGATCATCTTGAATAGATTAGCTCTACCATACAGCGTAAGTGGTAGGTCCTTCCACTTCTGTATCCTGTCACTAAATGCTCTAATTATAGACCATAAATTGACCTCAATGAATGAACTTACCGGTAACTGGATCATTATTATATATTTGATATTTGAATTTTGATACAATGGCCAAAGGACATTGAGTGGGAAGAGTTAAACCTGGCTGTGGATCTAGAGGAAAAAGGACCAACTTGGTCCAATTGATTTGAAAGCCAGAATAGTCTCCAAATTAGGGAGACTGCGGCTGTTAAAGACGCATCAGAGTCTCCCAAGTATAGGAGCATGTCGTCCGCGTATAACGATACATGTTACTCTAGCTCCCCTATGCCATAATGGTGTCATGGGTCTTGAGTTTAGCCGCTAGTGGCTCAATGGCCAGAGCGAATAGGAGAGGAGACAGGGGGCACCCCTGTCTCGTTCCCCTATGGATCTGGAGTCAAATATGAGTCTGTTCACCCTAATGCTCGCTCGGGGTTCCCTGTACAATAGTTTTACACATGAGATAAATTTTGGTCCAAAGACCAATTTTCCTAAAAGGGAAAATGGATAGTTCCATTCTACTGAATCAAACTCCCTCCACCTTTATCTCTTTCTTCTCACCCAGTGGTGCATCATCAAAAACACCTATTTTCTGATTCTGTAGTTATTTCACTAAGTTTGATTTCTGCCCCCTGAGACTTTGAACTTTGACTTGTGTGCGGTCTAAACTCCAGCCCCCAACCACCAATGCAGGCAAGACATCCGCTTCTCACTGGCAGCTGAATAATGATGGCAGACTAGGTGGCCGGGCAGCCCAGCATCATTTGTTGCTAAAATGCAGGTGGCCTAGCACCATAATCAATGAGATTGTGCTACCAAATCCCTGCACAATGGAAAAATACTGTAAAAACCACTGCTCAAGAGGGAAGTTTGGACAAAAGTAAAAATTAAAAAAAAAAAGGACCAGCCAGTCTAAGTGATAGAGAAGGCCCAAATCCTGTACTCAATCTTTGGAATAGGGAAAAATGTTCCATCATAAGGAAAATGCTGGGTAGTCACGAACCAATCTTATGGCAAGATAGCCCTCCCTCCCCACCAGCGGTGTCTTCTGCCCCTTCACAACACCCCCCCCCATTGTCCTATGCCCCTTCACATCTCCACCGACAGCAGTGTCCTCTGGCCCTTCACATTACCCCCCACATTGGTGTCCTCTGGCCCCCCTTTACATACCTCCCCTTCCCCCACAGTGTTGTACTCTGCCAACTTTCACATTACCCACCCACAGTAGTGTCCTCTGCCCCTTTCAAGTTCTGCCTGAGCTTTTGCCACAGCTGCCTTTCAACGTTTTTTTTTACCATTACTATGGATAAGAGTATTCCCCTGTGGGGTACTTACAGAGTAGGAAATAGGGTAAGCATGTCCGAGAAGGACTACGAAGCAACCTGGGTGCAGATCATTCTGTAGCAAAGTTCTTGTGGTAAAAGGGAGGGAGGAAGTGCCTTAATAGCTTATAACTTATAAAGGACACTAGATGGAATTAGCGAGTAAGTGTATGGCTTGTGGTATGAGGTCTCTTCTGTTCATCAACCTGAGACTAAGCTCTGATTGGTTGAACTTTATCAGCAAATTTCAAAAGTTTACACAGTGAAGTGAATAAATGTCAAACACATTCCCAGTTTCTCAATAGATGTAATATATAAAAACGTATACTTGGATCACAGCCCGGAACCTGTAAAGCACCCTGCAGCTAACTACACACATAAGCTAGCCAGTGTCCAATCCCCTGAAGGTACCAGTCTTTGAATATTCTGCATGTGTCCTGTACGATTAATTTAAACTATTTTTGTTATGGGCAGTTATAGCTTGGGGCAGTTGCCGTTTGTTTTTACTGTTGGTTATTTGGTGAGGCGGTGAACTGGACACCTTCGCTGCCATCATTCTATTTGCTGGGTGTACAGTGTGTCCATGTGCCTTTAAGGAGGAGTAGGCTCCCTCCAGGCACACCTGCCCTCAATCTATCCATTATTATATACACTAAGGAGGCTCTCAAAATGTATAGAGTTAGGGCATCAGATAGTACTGGGGTGCCTTGACGCAGCCTCTGCAGCTCACACATGTATTTGCAAATTTGTGCAAACTAAAACTGTTTTAATGTGATTTTTTGCAGGGTGGCTGGTAAGTTGAGCTGGGAATTTTTCTTTGCTGTTATGTTTGAAACGTGCTGGGGAGAGAAGGAGAGGTTAGAGAAGGAGTTATACAGGGATTGGCTTACAACTTTCTGTTCGCCAATGTCCTTACCTCCTATTGAAGACAGTATATTATCGCAGCAGTAATATAATTCCTGTGTCCTAATAGGACAATAAAGAAAGCAGATTTATATTATTTATATTTTGTAAAGGAATTGTGAATTTTGTAAAAATTTTGTGGGAACAGTTTGGGGATGACCCCTTCCTGTTCCAACATGAATACGCACCAATGCGCAAAGCATGGTCCATAAAGACACGGATGAGCAAGTTTAGGGTGGAGGAACTTAACTGGCCTGTCCTCAACCCAATAGAACACCTTTGGGATGAATTAGAGCGGAGACCGAGAGGCAGGCCTTCTTGTCCAATAGTGCCTGATCTCACAAATGCGCTTCTGGAAGAATGGTCAAACATTTCCATAGGCACACTCCTAAACCTTATGGACAGCCTTCCCAGAAGAGTTGAAGTTGTTATAGCTGCAAAGGGTGGGCCAAATCAATACTGAACCCCTACAGACAAAGACTGGGGTGCCATTAAAACTCATGTGCGTGTAAAGGCAGGTGTCCCAATATTTTTGGTAATATAGTGTATTTTATTTGAACTAAATTACTATTTATTAAGAGCAGCAGGTATATACACACTATGCATTTAAGTTGCAAAATACCAGAGAGAGTCGCTACTTACTGGCTTTGAAGGTATATTTTCTGACATCTTTAGGCTTGAACACATTTTGTCGGCACTACAAAAGAATAAGGCGCATACCACCGTTACTAGTTAGAAGGTTGCATTATTGCTAATACATAAGAAAACCTGGCATGTCTAAAAGAAGTGCCCAAAGCCACCTATTGCACAAATGTTTAGGCGCATGAAATGCTTTAAAGTTAATGGATTCCATTGGCCAGAATACATATTTTTTTTCTTTTTTCAGTCTGTGAACACTCCTCTTCTAATACTCATGTAAACACCTACGTGTGCATGGATACATAGGCAATCATGGGTGGTGCTCTTACAGGCTGAAAAGAAAAATGCCAGATGCCTGTCAAAAAAAAAAAAAAAAAGAGTTTTTACCTGTTAACTTGCTTTCCAGGATGACCATGAGAGAGAGGCTCCTCCTACCTAGCACAGGAAACGCATGATCCACATTATTTAAGGCATGCACCACAGTATAAATAATATTACACAAGATTTCATACACAGGAAAAAATAAAATTATACAGTGAGTGTAGTAATCCCAAAAAAATTTCACGGTGGATAAATTATAAAAAGACAGAATAAAGTCCCACTTTAAAGATTTCCCATTGATAGTCCACAAATTGAGCCCATAAGAGCAAAATTATATATATATATATATATATATATATATATATATATATATATATATATATATATATATATATATACACATATACATATACATATACAGAAGCCACAATCCTTCCAAGGGGATTCTGAAGTGATGAAAATAATTCTGAAAAGAGGACACCTCAACCTTCCAAATAGTATGCTTACCAGAAATAAGCAAAAAAGTTGTGCAGTTGGCTTATACCCAGCCTGGGCCTTTTGATGAATCAGGATCCAGGAACTTGGAGTGCTCAATTATAGCAAAAATATATAACTCCGTGTATATATTTAAAAAAGAAAAAAGGAAACAAACATAGCGTAATATTGTCAAGGATAATAAAAATAAAAAATAAATAGGAAGAAATGAAGAAGGAATAGTGAAAACACCCTGTGGATTCAACCAAACAACTTGAGTGTAATCCAGAAAAAGACCCCTCCACCTTCTAAGTAATTCGCTTACCAGAAAAAAACCAATTGAGACAGTTGGCCTTAACCCAGCAAAACAAGTGTGCCATAGGACGTGCACCGATACGTGCTGACGTCACCACGCCATCGACGAGGACGGGATTTTGTTTCATGTTGTCGGCCGGCTTCTGTTTTATGCTGTATACAATCTGCATTCCTGTAAGTGCAAATTTTACCTTTTATATAAATAAAATTGCCAGAAGGTACCCCACTATGGTCTGTCACTTTTTCTCCTCTGGGTGAATATGAGCTGCTTGGCATAGGAGAAAGGGTATCGATCGCTGAAGTGGACCAGGACCATCCATTACAAACTACTTGCCAACTTCTATCTGGGAGATAATATGCATTGATTGGCTCTATTTCTGGTAAGGAGCCCCTCTGTGTGGTGACGGTTCACGAGTTAGCTGTTTGTTTTTGGACTATCGGTGCACATCCTATGGCACACTTGTTTTGCTGGGTTAAGGCCAACTGTCTCAATTGGTTTTTTCTGGTAAGCGCATTACTTAGAAGGTGGAGGGGTCTTTTTCTGGATTACACTCTAGTTGTTTGGTTGAATCCACAGGGTGTTTTCACTATTCCTTCTTCATTTCTTCCTATTTATTTTTTATTTTTATTATCCTTGACAATATTACGCTATGTTTGTTTCCTTTTTTAAATATATACACGGAGTTATATATTTTTGCTATAATTGAGCACTCCAAGTTCCTGGATCCTGATTCATCAAAAGGCCCAGGCTGGGTATAAGCCAACTGCACAACTTTTGCTTATTTCTGGTAAGCATACTATTTGGAAGGTTGAGGTGTCCTCTTTTCAGAATTATTTTCATCATCACTTCAGAATCCCCTGTATATATATATATATATATATATATATATATATAGCTCTTATGGGCTCAATTTGTGGACTATCAATGGGAAATCTTTAAAGTGGGACTTTATTCTGTCTTTTTATAATTTATCCACCGTGAAAAAATTTTGGGATTACTACACTCACTGTATAATTTTATTTTTTCCTGTGTATGAAATTCTGTGTAATATTATTTAGCTGTTTTCACTTAAGCGTGAAATCACAGGGCAATATCACTTACCAACAACTAGCGCAACTTCTCTTTTCCACGGTTTATTTTGTGTATATCCCACAATAAGTTGCAGCTTCCTTTTTTCTTTTTAGTAATATATGGTCGCCCATTGAGAATCCATATACCCCCCTGTTCCGAGCGCAGTTTTCTCCCCCTTATGCACCACAGTATACCCTCAGTTATAACAGATGACCGAAGGCAAGGTGACAATATATACCAATCTAACAGTAATACCCATAACATGTACACTCAATACATAAACTTCAGGGTGGGAATAGGGGCCATCCTGGAAGATTCCTGGAAAGTGAGTTAACAGGTAATAACTCTGTTTTCCCAAGTCATCTTCCAGGACGGCCACTAGAGAGGACCATAAAAAGGAACTGCCTGATTTGGGGGGGGGGGGGGGGGCTTAAGCCTACAGCACCTTTCTCCTGGAGGACTGATCCATGCTAGACAGCGGATCCAAACAGTAATGTGAAGCGAAGGTTTGGTAGCTGGACCAGGTGGCAGCCTTGCAGATCTGGATAGGGGAAGCTCCAGCCCATGAGGTCATCATCGCACTTGTGGAGTGAGCTTTTAAATTAGGAGGCGATATAGAAGATGCACGATAAGCTTCAGAGATCGCCAGCTTCATCCACCAAGCAATAGTGTTTTTTGAAGCATTCTTTCCTTTGTTAGGCCCAGAAAACATCACGAAAATACTAGAGGAAGATATTGGTGGTGTTAAAAACGTCTTTGATTCATATGCGGTTACCTGTTTACCGCAAGGTAAGGGGCCATTACTTAGTAGTGTGTGTTTACACGAAGAGGAGACAATTTGCACCTGCACTTTTGAAAGAAGAATTTTATTTAATAGACTGTTGTCACCATCTCATTGTTTGCAGTTTTTGCACATTACAGACTTGCACAAACTTACCTAATAGCACTTTTCTTTTTTGTGCTAGCCGTTTATATACTTTTCCTTTTGCACTTTTTACTGTGACATCATAATATATTTTTACTTATTTTATAAAAAAATTTTTTTTTGAATTACATTATTATTTGCATTTTTGCACAGGCAAGCCGCACTCGGCACAGGAACCTTTGCCCTTTTGCACAGGCAAGCTGTACCCAGCACAGAAATCTTTTATGTTCACAGTTGCAATTGCCGTTCCCTTTTAGCACACACATTGTGTTGCAAATTTTGCACTTATTTTGCGTTTCTTTCACACTATTGCGCTACTTGCACCATCAATTATTTTTGCACATTTTAGTAGCTTTTGTAAACTCATTCTACACTGTGCACTTTGATGTCACCATTTTGATGTCACTATAATTGTATTTTAATGTCAGTATTCATCTGATGCTTGTTTTATTTACGATTTTAGCAACTTGTTACATTGTTGCCCCCCTACAGTCTTGATTCACCTATATGTAGGCATTAGCAAAATATTTGCACTTTACGAGTATCATACTGCTACCTTTACACTTTGATGTCACTATATTTTACTTAATGTCAGTACTAAGTTGATGTTTTGTTTCATTTATGCTATTAGCAACCTGTTACATTGTTGCACTCTTGTATTCTGATCTACTTATACAAAGGTATTAGCAAAATCTTTGCACTCTGCAATCTTGATTATCTTACTATACCTCAAGTATTACTGCCACTCTTAGTAGCATACTTCTCAACTAAATTGCACTGTCTCCTTCTATAGAGGTAGCCATTAGCAATATCTTCTGCACCTGATACCATCATCTGTAGCAGTATATATCCCTCTCTCAAAACTGAATTTATACTTGCACCTTTTCTATACTCGGAATTACACAATATTCATTTTTACCACCGTCTTGAGTAGTAGTCTTTCCCTGGGAACAGCGCAGCACCACCCATTCTGCATACTAGAGGAAGATAGCCAATCCTTTGTACAGTCTATGTAGGTAATTAGGCACCTTCTAACATCAACTTTATTGAATTCTACTTCTTTATCACGTGTGGGCTCATTACAAAAAGACAGAATGATAATTTCTTTCGAACGGTGAAAGCCCGAAACTACTTTAGGGAGGAGAGCGGGATCGAAGGTTAGGACTATTTTGTCTGGAAAGATGATACAAGGCGGCTTCGCAATTGAGAGCGCCTGGAACTCACCGATTCTTGTGGCTAAAACTAAAGCACTGTTTTCAGAGTTAGAAGTCTGGTAGAAGACCCTTCCAAAAGTTCAAAAGGTTCTTTACATAAGCTTTTTACTACAATTGAGAGATCCCAGGAAGGAAATAGAGACTTTTGGCTTAGCCTTATGATCTATAGCTGTAAAAAAATCTTTTAATTAGGGTGGGATCAGGAATGGGAGGAGCAGACGTGTGAGGCGAGAGCTCCCTCACACGCCCGGACCACTTAGTGAGAGCGGCGCCTGTAGCATTTAATGACCTGATTGAGGACTGAGTAGGGGAAGCTGACTCCGGCCATACACAGCATATGTAGCAGTGAAGGAGAGGAGCGGCAGTAACAAGCTGCAGCGAGGAGAAAGAGGACCGCTCGCAGACGAGCCACTTTGCAGCCAGTGGGAGGAGGGAACAGAAGCGTGGCAGGCGGGTTGAGAGCTTGCATAACGCCACAGAGAGGGGATGTGAGCGGACCGACGATGAATCGCTACGGTTCCCCGTAAGGAGGAGTACAGGGGAAAGCCGGACGCGGCTCCCCCACGCTATCGGCATACAGCTTACAGAACCGAAGCACGATATCAGGTGGCAGAGGCAGACAGCTGACGGACAGAGGAGGTGAGGAACAGAGAGGGGGGGGGGGATTCACAGCGGAGACCCGAAAACGGAGATGGAGCAGAGGGGCACCCCGCAGACCCCTAAAGGGTACAGGGGAACCTTGGGGGGGAGTGACCTGGAAAAAGGAAAAGAGGGACTCTTTTCCTTTTTCCAGTTCAACCCTCAGACCAGGGGCTGGACATATTATCCCCAAAGGTTGGAAAAAGCCAGTTGGCGCATAAGACGGGAGCCCCCCTCACACCCCCTTCCCCCGCTCCCCCCTCCCTTAAAGGAAAACGTAGGGATATCAAATGACCGAATAAGAATAGACACCCCTATAACGGACATAAGGAGAGATGACATAGGAAGTATGGAAACAGTTGTATGGGGGACAGAGAAAAAAAAAAAGGAAGAAGGAGCAACAGCAGATACACTTCTGGCCATATTACCAGCAAAGCCCACTAAGGAACATACCTTATATATGGAGGAAATTGATACAGAGGTGGATGCAGCAAGAAGGGGGATTAAGCAAGATTTTTTTTTTTTTTATTCTTTATTTAGAACACAGTAGTATCACATGACAGCACAGTTCCAACAGAAAATTTTTCATCAGTGACCAGATGGAATTCGAAATCACATTAATCAAGCTATACACACTGTCACTTTGGTGATAAGTTATATCCAACAAGTCAGGGTCTTATTCAAAACCAAATAAGATAGAATCACGTGTAGGTAAATAATTGTAGGAATGTGGCCCCCATGCACACACTAAGAGGAACAGATCACTTATAGGCATGCATCAGTCAGAGTAACAGCAAGTGGCATCTCCCTTCAATAGGGAAGCACCCCACCCCGCGAAAACACACAAAACTTGGCGTACCGTGTGATCGGTGCATACCGAAAGGCATTTTAAGGTGTTTTTTGTTGAATAGAAAAAAGGTGGACACATTTAGTGTCCAAAGAGAAGGGAAGCAAGAAGTAGAGAAGGAAAAAAAAAAAAAGAGGAAGAGCTAGGAAAAGGGTAGTCAAGGAAGGTGGCAAAAAAAAAAAAAAGGGGGGGAGCTTTTGTGCGGTTGACAGTACCAGGGACCGAGCTTCCAGAACTAGCTAGTACCCTCAGATAATTAAGAACATTTTTAATATTCATCCGAATAGTGAAACATATCCCAATACAGCCAGTACTTGTTGTGTTCCTCTGTCTTGTCCCTGAGGACTGCAGTGAGGTGTTCCATCCGTTGGATTTCGTTCACCCTGGCAAACCACTGTGTCATAAGGGGTGGGGTTTGTTGTTTCCATATACTGGGAATACATGCCCTAGCGGCATTCAAAAGGTGCTTCAGCAGACTTACGGTATCTCCTACTCGACATAGGAGTCAAATTAAGAAGCACTGCTGCAGGGTTGTCAAAGAGAGATTAGTCTGTAAGCTTGTGCACAATTTGGAGCACCTGTTGCCAGAAGGGGTGAATCTTTGGACAATCCTAGAAAATGTGAAATATTGTGCCGTTCTGGGTGCCGCATCTCCAACACAGTGGGCTGTGTTCAGGGAAAAGGGACACCAGTACAGCAGGGGTCCTGTACCAGCGCATCAAGATTTTATAAGATGTTTCTTGATATTTGCTACAGAGGGAAGATTTATGGGCAAAAAATAATATTTATGTTTTTTTGATCTTCTGAAAATGAGATGTTTAGGTCTCTTTCCCATTTGAGCAAATATGGTGGATCTTGGTAAGACGTGACTGCGAGTAAAATTCCATATGAAACAGAGAGAGATTTTCGGATAGGACCTTCTCCCAAACAAAGGTCTTCAAATGAAGTAGGTGGTCTTCGAAACTCAGAATGATTTGGGAGGGATCGGAGAAAGTAGGTTCCACTGGCCAAGTGCTGAAGAGTTAAAGGAACTATACCGTTCTGATGGATGGGTCCAGCCAGATGGGCTAAGGAAGGAAGGAGCTCTGAAAAGGTTAAGATTTTTATGGAGTTGAAAGGTTTTATCAGCCAAGCCCGGAGCAAAGTCTGGGTGACCAATGACGGGAGTCAATGGCGAGGGGAAATTGGAAGTAGCTGCCAGTTTGTAATATCTAGAAAGTTCTATCAAGGTAGCCTCAATCAAGTAATGGGGAGGTGCTACTCGAGAGTGGTGGACTCCTGACCAAGGAAGGCCGGCTAGGGGGGCAGTCACTGATTATTGTTCCAAAGACACCTAAAGTTTGTGAGAGGCGTGTCTGCACCAGTCGACCACTCGGGCCATGTGTACCGCTATACAACATAAGGCAGGGTCTGGGAGTCCGACACCACCCCTGAGCTTAGATCTATGCAAAAGTGTCCGCTTAAGACGGGAAGGCTTACCTTGCCAGACATATCGGATAAAAGCGGTTCGGGTCTTTTGAAGGAACTCCCGTGGCAGTTTGATTGGCAAGGCTTGCAGGAGAAATAAGAGACGTGGCATGACGTTCATTTTTATGACATTACATCTGCCAAACCAAGAAACTGCCAGGGATTTCCATTTCTCTAGATCCGCAGAAAGGGTAGCCAGTAGAGGTTGAAAATTATATTGGAAAATCAAATGGAGATTGGAAGGCATTCTAGTTCCCAGGTATTGGATAGCCTGGGGGGCCCATCGAAAAGGAAAGTAACTACTGAGATGAGAAATGGACTGAGGCGGGAGGTTAACGTTGAGGGCCTCTGATTTTTGTAGATTCACTTTACAGTCCGACAATTCTCCATACGTACGGATTTCCGATAGGAGAACTGGTAAGAATACGAGCGGATTTGACACAAGTCATCTGCGTAAGCCGCAACCTCATGATGGTACGTGCTAGTTAAAAGACCACTAATGTCTGGGTTATTCCGAATGTCCTGCAAGAGGGGTTCCAATGATAAGATGAATAGGAGTGGAGAGAGGGGACCGCCCTGTCTTGTTCCCTTACTAATCTCAAAAGATCTGGAGGCCACTCCGTTCACTTTGACAGTGGCTGTGGGCATCGAGTACAGGGCAGAAATCCAAGATAGGACCGAGCTCGGCATTCCAATGTGTCGTAAGGTGGCCTGGAGGAAGGTCCAGTTCACCCTATTGAACGCCTTTTCAGCGTCAGTGGAAAGGAGAATGAATGGTGTATTAAGATGCTTGGCTCTTGCTATAACATTGATAGTTCTTATTGTGTTGTCTCTTGCCTCTCTTTAACGGATAAAACCGACCTGATCATTGGGGATGATACGCTAGAGAATAGAACCTATTCTCTCTGCCAGAATTTTTGTGAACAATTTTAGATCGCAATTAAGAAGGGAGATGGGCCTATAATTGGCGCAGAGAAGTGAGTCTTTGCCTGGTTTTGGGATGACCGTGATACTTGCCCTGAGGAGATCTGGAGGCATGGTGTGGCCTTTCAAGATGGCGTTAAAAGCCTTGGAAAAGTGGGATGCCAATTGCCCCCCAAAGACTTTGTAGCATGGGGACGTAAAACCATCTGGCCCCGGTGATTTTCCTGCTGGCGATCCAGCTACTGCATCCGAAAATTCCTCTATAGAGATGGGTGCCGACAGCAGCTCCACCTCCTCGTCAGTGAGTGAAGGTAGATTTGCAGCCTGGAGATAAGCTTTGATCGCTGCAGACTTCTTCATTGTACAAGCCGCCGTGGGGGAAGAGTGTAAGTTATAAAGTGAAGCGTAAAAATCACGGAATGTCTCCGCTATTTCCAGGGATGAATTAATTTTGGTACCTGCAGGAGTGGATATAGCTGCAATGTAGGATTAATTGCGTCGGGTACGTATAGCGTTCGCCAGAGACCTACTGCACTTGTCTCCAAATTCGTAGAATGTTCTATGTGCCTTTAAGAGCCTATTTTTAGCCTGGAATAACGAGAGGTCTCTGATCTGCTCCAAAAGCCTATTAAGCTCTTCTTCTGCAAGCTGATCAGGGCAAGATTTATGGTGTTTTTCAAGGTCATGCAGTTTGGATAATAAACTGGATAATGTTTTCGTCTTATCTTGTTCAACTCTGTGGCCATGTTTGATGAGGACTCCTCGTATATAGCACTTATGTGTCGCCCAAAGGAGAAGGGGGCTAGATACTGTGTCTTACTCTTTATTGGTCTTGAAGAAGAGTTGCAGCTCCCTCAAGACATCGGCTTTAATGTCTGGGTCCTGCAGAAGGAATTCATTAAGACGCCAGGTGGTGGACTTAGGCATCCGGCGTTGTAAAGCCAAGTCTAATGAGATCAGGGCGTGGTCTGATAGTGCAATATTGCCAATGTGGGCACTGGAAACTAGTGGAATAGTGGCATGAGAGACAAGGAAGAAGTCTATCCTGGAATATGTGGGTGAAGAATACGCCATATATCAACCAATTGATAGGAATGTAGAAGTTCTTTCAGTCTAGTTCTGGATTTTTGAGAAAAGGCCGAAGCGCCTATTGAGGAGTCCTTATATGGGTTGAGAGTGAGATTGAAGTCTCCACCTAATATGAGAATAACCTCAGGAAAAGAGTCCAAGGAGGAGAGACCCGACTCAAAGCGGGATTCCACCCTAAAGTGGAACTTCCGCTCATCGGAACCCTCCCCCCTCCGGTGTCACATTTGGCACCTTTCAGGGGGAGGGGGGTGCAGATACCTGTCTAAGACAGGTATTTACCCACACTTCTGGGCATAGACTCCCACGGCAGCAGCAGAGCCGAGTGATTGATCGGCATCTGCTGCCGACATGGCTGGACCCTGGAAGAGGTAAGTGTCCATTTATTTGTAGCTTCTGGCTTTAAAAATAAATAAAAATTCAATTGCAATCCCTCTTCAAGCACTGCGAGTTGATTTGTGTTTGGAAGATAAATATTTGCCAGGGTGAATGTCTCCGACTGGATTTTGCCTTTCACAAAAATATATCTGCCTTCCTGGTCAGTGTGGAGGTCTATGAATTGCCAGGGAAGGGTGTTAGACATGAGGATACTGGTCCCCTTTGATTTTGATGAGGGAGATACACTATGATAGGCTATTGGGAAGTGCTTATTGTGTAATTTTGAAATTCTGTCTGCTCGAAAGTGGGTCTCCTGGAGAAAGAAAATTTGGGGGCGTTGTCTCCATAGATCCGAGAGGCAACTGGACCGTTATTCAGGGGTATTGAGACCCTTAACATTCCAGGACAGCAGTTTAATGTCATTCTGAAGAAACCGGGTTGACCACCCTTATGGACATGTAGGAATGCAGGGAGGAGGGGAGGGTTAAAAAAAAAAAAGGGGGGGGTAGGGTAAGTGAAAACAACAGATCTATGTAGAAGGGCAGAGGCAGTGGAAACAGAAAGGTTAGGTAGAAAGAAAAAGAAGAGCAGAGCAGATGTACGAAGGAAAGAAGAGCAAGAAAATGGTACTAAGACTCCACGTGGAGATCGACTGCCGACTTGGGCAGCAACAGCCTATTGGGGAAGGAGGTAAGGCACTTCGGTGGATGGGCTCCCGGTAAACTCCCGCAATGCCCCAAATCATATGTCAAACAAAAACAGATCAGCCCTGTTATGTGATCCTCTTGGTATGATTAGAGAGAGAATAGCTGGGGGGATAAACTTTCATTAAATAGGGCATAACACTTAGTTCCAACAAGGAAATAACTATCAAACAGCTTAGGCTAATAATATAACCTGCAGTCCCAGAGCTCTAAAAAAAAAAAAAAAAAAAAAAAATTTCCGACCAGGACCAAAAACCCAAAGGAGTCCAGGCCAAAGCCATCAGCCACGGCAGAGCAGGGGTGGCCAAGGCCTGGAAATGAATATAAGAAAACAATCCCCAAATGTTCATAGAAGCGGAAGGCAAACTCACATCCACTATACCTACCAATATGAGTAATTCACCCCTATAACCAATTATCGGGGGAGAAAAGTTCTTAGGGAGTGCTAAGCAGAGTGCCTATTTCTGGCACTGAGTCTGGAAAAAAATAAAAGCAAAAATATGATTTTTTCCTCTTTTCCTTAAAAGATAAAAAAAAAGGGGGAGGGGGTTTGGGTAGCGGAGTGGCGTACCCTTGATTACACTTTTGGGTATCTATATAAGAGGAAGAAACATGAACAGTTATTTGGTAAGTGCATATACTTTGTAATAGGAACCCCAAATGTCAACATACAAGAACATAAAAGCACTCCCCGTAATGTTTATATATATTGTGACAGTACAGTTCCCTGTCCTAGTAAATGTCGCCCAGGGTTCTCAAATATGCAGGTTAAGGGGCTCCAGGGGTATTTAATGTGGAGGAATCTGTTTTATCAGTTTCCTCCAAAGTTTGTAAAATACAGTTGGGGACCTGGAGCCTGGAGATTCCATAGCGTTATGGGTGGGACGGAATCTCCAATCCTGGGACCGGGTTTTGGGAACAGCCAGGAGTCTGGCTGGTTGATTGAGCAGGTGGATCCTGGGCTTATAGCAGAGTCAGGATTAGGGTTCTGGGCTCCACCCAGACAGACAGGAGGTCTCCAGAGAGTGCAGGTGTGCACTAGTGAAAGCCAGAGACCCAAGTCTGAGGATCAGAGCAGTGGGGGGCTGCTTTCTAGATAGACGCTGTGTGCATTGAAGCTGTGTGCATCTAAGGAAACATATGAGAGCCTGAAGTGGAAGGCCTGAGCAGCAAGGAAGCTGAAAAGAGGTACAGTAGTTGTACGGGAACCCTGTTATATGGCCAAGAGGGCTGAAGTGTAAAGCCTAAGTGGCAATACTTCTGAAGAGAGCTAGGTGGCTTGGCATTTTCCATGTGTTCTTGTTTTTGGGAGAAGAACCCATGTGGGCATCCAAGTGCATGAACTTTCCCTTTTATTTTGTTCCTTTTTAATAAAAGTGGGCTACCATGCCCTTAAACTAAAGTTCCTGTTCGCTGTGAAGTTACTGAAAAGGCATCTACCACTGAGCTAGACATCCCCCAATGTCAATATATTATATATATATATATATATATATATATATATATACATATATATATATATATATATATATATATATATATATATATATATATATATATATATATATATATAGATGGATAGATAGAATGTAGCCCGTATGATGTCAGCAGGAGAGTTTATTTGAGCCTTGATCTAGTCTTGGGTGTTGCCTCAGTCCAATTTACCCAACGTTAACCTCCCCGACCACCCTGACTGCCAAAGAGCTATTTTCTCTTTTTTTTTTTCTTCTTTCCCTTCCCTTTTTCCTTTCTCTTCTCCCTTCTTCTGCGTCTAGCTTGGGGCATTTGTACCATAGACTGGTGTCCTTCTCCTTTAAAAAAATTTTAGGGGAAAAATATCTTCTTTTAAAGTTCTTTCCATTCCATGAGAATCATGTCTTTTAGGATGTCATGGATTGGAAAGGTCTTGGTTTATTTTGTTTGCAGACCTGCGTATATTTGGTCATGGACAGAGTTCCTTATTCTCTTCCACTCCTAAGCCCAAAGTATCATAAATGGCATCCAGTAATCCCTCTGTCTTCAGAGAGAAACCGTAATCGCTGAAATGTATAGACTTTTTCCTCCTTACGTTCTTTTTGCTCTGATTCTGGGTCAGAGTTGGAACTTTCTTCCAAAGTTCCCTGTTCCAAAGGGAAGACCTCTGGGACCTTCAAAACTATAACTGGGGTAGCGCTGGAGGTACTAGATAAGGGTTCTGCTCCAGCTAGAGACATTTCTTTCTTCATGGTTTCAAGTAGTCCCTTAAAGAGAGAACCAGCCTCATTTTTAAAGAGATCATCCATGCATTCTTGACAGAGACCTT
Organism: Lithobates sylvaticus; assembly: GCA_028564925.1. Classification (NCBI taxonomy): domain Eukaryota; kingdom Metazoa; phylum Chordata; class Amphibia; order Anura; family Ranidae; genus Lithobates; species Lithobates sylvaticus. The sequence continues at coordinate 168,740,786 of CM053028.1, forward strand.
GGAAGACAATTTCTTCTTACAGGTTGAACATTTCTTCTTAGGCAATTCCCCTTTTGTTTCTCTAATTTCCTTCCCCGTTCTTGCAAAAGAAGGGTAAGTGACCTAATACACAAGCCCCCACACCCACACGCAGGGTTAGAGCCACCACCTGCAGGGAGAGAGAACAAAAACGTGACCAAAATATGCAGGAAATATAACCAAACATATTTGAGTGAAAGATCACCAACCAGGCATATACCACCACATCAAATACATACTGTAAAAAGTGAATTGCAATAACAAAAATAACATGAATAGGGTCATCTGACCCCCCTTAAAAGACATCCATTGCCCCCTCCACCGAGTATGAAGAAAAAAAAAAGTGGGTGCCACAGCCCCCTTTTTCTTAACAGAGCAGGAGTAACAGGGCGTCTCCAGACCTGCATTGCCACCAGCAGCCCCCTACATGGTGCACAGCAAGGTAGTAAAAAGATGACACCCGGCGCTGCCTCCTCCATGCCCTTAAGGCCTGCAGGGAGGATCGCGGCCTGGCGCTGTGGACCTGGTGCCAGCATGGGGATAGATGTGGGCCTAAGGAGATCCAAAGCCTCAGCCACCTCCAGTCTGCACTTGCCACACACAATATGGCTGCTGAACGACTTCCGGTAACCCCCAATGTCACTCCTGCCGCACCAGCCATGAGGTCACTCATCGGGGCCTCCCCTCGGCGGCTGGGGCAAACAGCGCGGAGAAGATCCACATGGACAGCGGCGTCCACCATAGGCAACCGGCCTCATGGCGTGGGATTGAGCAGCTCACATCATCCCCTGGGAGCACTCCAGTGAGTACAAATCCTCCTCTGACAGAAAACGCACCCAGACTAGGGTATGGTACTGGACCCAGCTCCAAGAAAGGGAAGGGAGGTCCCCTGTGCCAAAAACATTATTTTTAGGCAGCAACAAAAGAGAACCCTGCGCTGGTAACACCCCCAGGCTCACTATCCCTGTTCAAAGGATGCCACAGCTGGGAGGCCCCTGCCACCTAGCAGGAAGGCCTGCAGGAAAAATAAATCACAGCATGATGCATGCTCCTGCCTGGCTGGAAGAAACACAAAAACTAATGGTATACTATGGTGCATGCCTTAAATAATGTGTATCATGTGTTTCCTGTGCTAGGAGAGAGGAGCCTCTATGGTGGCCATCCTGGAAGATGACTTGGGAAAGTGGCGTTTTTAAGGCCAATATGCATGAGGCCTTAATGTGACAGTTGTAGTTTAGCCTCACCTTGTTCACTAAGCTAAATCACTGTGGACTCTGTTTATTTAACAACTTGCATACTGGGCACTTTCACCCCCTTCCTGCCCAGGCCAATTTTCAGCTTTCATCGCTGTCGCACTTTGAATGACAATTAAGCGGTCATGCAACACTGTACCCATATAACTTTTTTTTTTCACAAAAAAAGAGTGGTATTTAATCACCACTGTGATTTTTAGTTTTTGCTAAACAAAACGAAAAAAGACAGAAAATTCTGGAAAAAAAAAAATATGAAGTTGTTTTTTTATGTTTCATAGTTTGTTATACAGTGCACTGATGAGGCAGCACTGATAGGCGGCACTGATGGCCTGATTATCAGTGTAGATGTCCCTTTAACACAAGCCGGTTATTGGCTCTTTTCCCCTCCTCACACTGACAGCTGATAACCGGCTTGTGTTTACATCATGATCAGCTGTCATTGGACACCGCTGATCACATGGTAAGGAGCCGCTGTGATTGGCCCTTTACTCCGATCATGGGAGGACGTCATATGACAGCCTCCCGACAAAGTAAGCCCGTGCTGTAGCTGTCATTTGGTTATAGCGCAGGCAGGAAGTGGTTAAATATCGAATACAATTATGACATATTACATTTGCATTTTTCCTGTACCATCAGTTTATCCACTGAAAGAAGTCTTTTCACTACAAGCAAGGCCTGCTTTAATTCTCAGTAAAACTAAAAACGGGATCTTAACCACTGTTGACAAAATTAACAAAGTGAACTAGCACTCCACAACCTACTCAACCCATGCTGCACTTACCTCCATGGGTGCTACGATTTCACAGTCCATGCAGCAGTGGTCCTGAGGTTTTTTTTTTTTTTTTTTTTTATATCAGAAATCAGCAACATTACCTTTTCCTTAAAAACATTTGCTAATTAGGACTAAAACATATTGGTGTATATTTATTAAACATTTTGCATAGTTGTTCGCCCAGTGAAACTGCTGGTACATTTCTTTTGTGCAAATGAGCCATAATCAAACATCGGGGGGATTTTCTTTATAGGCTGAATGTTCTTAATTTATACAAAAAGAGAGCAATTTGGGAAAATACTGCCTTACGGGCAGTAAATGGAGCTGAGGATCACCACCATCTAGTGGCCATAATACAGTATTTTCCCAAACTACTGTATTTTTTATGAACAAACATTAGACATGTTGAGAAAGTAGAACATTTGATTTTGCCCCATTTGCACAGAACAAATGTACAGGCAGCTTAGCAGTCTTCTGTGTTTTAAAATAAATAAATAAAAAGTGAAAATGTGAAATTACCTTCCGGATTCAGAAGTACTTGTTGCTTGCATCAGATCTGCATCATCTAGCCCTGGGATCTGTTGTAACTATGTTGGCCAAAAGTCACATATTACATACATACATACATACATACATACATACAATGTAAGATCTAATAATGTACATAATAATGTTATGCTGATACCAAACATTTGTGTCAGGTTCATTATACACTGATCAGCCATTGACTTTATAACCATCCACCTAATATTAAGTTCCCCTTTTGCTGCCAAAACAGCCCTGATCCTCCCCTCCCTCGTTCACTTTTTGAAAACAGCTGGTGAACAATAACTTGCATCTCTATAAAGACTCATACTAATAGAAGTTGCCCTAAGAAGTAGGATAGGGTCTGGTCCAAATGGTTGGCTGATCCCTCTACAGCATCTGAAATGAATGTCTAATGAAGTAAACTGTCTAGCCTTTATGACATGTGTGTATTAGAAGTGGGGACGCCCCCCTCTCCTTTCTAATGATAAACTATTTCCCTTATAGATGTATAGCTATAAATCCAGGTTTGCTGATGTAGCACCATTCTCTGTTCCTCAGGCTCGACCGTGCGTCTGGGTTTGTTTGGACAGCATGCCTTCCTTCTGCTGCTGCCCCTACACGAGCTTACACCACTGTGATTTGATATTGTTTGTGTTGTGTTTGTTTGTCTGTTTAACACTCAATAAACAGATTAATAGAAAAAAAAACAGCCCTGATCCGTCAAGGCATGGACACCATTAGACCTTTGAAGGTATGCTGTGGCACCAGGCCATCAGTAACAGATCCTTTATGTTCTGCAAAGTTGTGAGGTGGGGCCTCCATAAATTGGACTTGTTTTCCCAACACATCACACAGATACTCGATGGGATCAAAACCTTAAATGTGATGGTTTGTTACTGAAACCATTCTTAAACCATTTTTGCAGGGTGGCAGGAAACACTATACTGTTGAAAAAAGGCCACTGCCATCAGGGAATACCGTTTCCATGAAGAGTGTACTTGGTCAACAACAAGGTTTAGGTAGGTAGTACATGTGAAATTAACATCCATATAAATGGCAAGACCCAAGGTTTCCCAGTAGAAAATTGCCCAAAGCATCACACTGCCACCCCCGGCTTCAATTCTTTCCATACTGCATCCTGGTTTTATCTCTTCCCCGAGAAAAGCGACGCATATGCGCTTCACATGATGTAAAAGAAAATGTGATTTACTAGACTAGCCCAACTCCTTCCATTGCTCCGTGGTCCACTTGTCATGTTCCCATTGTAGGAACTTTTGGCAGTGGAATGGGTCAGGATGGGCACCCTGGCCAGTCTGTTGCTACACCGCCCCATACACAACAAACTGCAATGCCCATTTTTTTCAGCTTCATCAACTGCAAGGACAACATGTTTTCTATCAGTGGTCATAAAGTTTTGGCTGATCTGTAGGTCTATAAATAGGTTTCAGATTACCTAAATAACACTTTTTGGCCCCAAAATTATGCTTTCAATTGAATTTGACATTTTATCTAACATTGATTGTACAAGAGCTTTACATTTACTGTGAGGACACAAGAACTTGGCCATAGCTGTCTAAAAACCCTGGCCAACGACAAATGCTCCAACCAATAAAATGTCAATCTGATGCAAAATATACCTGAACATTGGTAGGTTCCTTCATCTTAAGGACCTTTAAGGCCAAATGTGCAGCATTCTGTTTTGCTTCTTTCTTGTTTTTCCCTTTAGCTTCAGGAAATTTTCGCTCATCAATAACAGCACTGGAGAAGAACCTTTAAAAAATAGTGGAAGTTTATTTTTTTCATGTATAGCATAGTCCATATCTCTCACATTACTGCTCTGAGAACAGCACTTTGGCATATCAGACACTAAAGGGTTGACTTACTAAAGAAGTAGAGACTGCTATTTTTGCATGCAGTGTTAATAGAGCCTGACAAAAATGGGTAAATCAACATATCATGCAAGAACAAATCCTGTTTTTCAATTTCCCTAACACAAGATTAGGTATTCAAACACAGCATTGCCTCTGCCTTAATTACAAACATTCACTATGCTTTTGATGATTTAGTAAATTGGCTACAAAATTCCACTATAAACCTGGTTAACACTTCCATGTTTCAAGTCAATATTACTCTAAAGACCTATTATAAAGGACCCAAAGATAACGTATACTTTAAAATGTAATGCTGATCACCTTCATTACTAGATGTGCCCACTAAGTGCACTGTATAAACTGTATGCAACTTCAGCTACATACAGTATGCAGAGCTGTGTTCCTGCAGCAGTAATGAAAATTCCCATCCCACCCAAAAAAAAAAAAATCTAATTGGGCTGTGTAGCACATAGCCATTCACAGGAAGCTTTGTATTCAATAAATACAAAGCTTTCTCTGACAGGTTGAGGTGGAGAGGTGGGAGAAGAATGTCACCAGATTGGTCCAAACAAACTATATACATGCATTTGTGTGTGTGTGTGTATATATATATATATATACATATATATATATATACATACACATATACATACACACACACACACATACATCTATATATATATATATATATATATATATACATATATACACACACATATATATATCACGCCGGGTCCTCCACACAATCAATCACATGGGGGTAGAGAGAGGGAAGGACTCTATAGTGCAGTGGTTAAAACTATTTATTTATAAAAAACGTAGAGACTTACAGATACAGTTAAAATTAAACAGCCGTTGTAATGGTATGCGATCCCGGCCGAGATCGCATACACAGCGTCACCTGACTCTCTTTACCCCCATGTGATTGATTGTGTGGAGGACCCGGCGTGACCTCAGTAAGGACGGTCCCATAGAGGAGCAGCACTGATAGAAGATCTGTGGCTGAGCTATTTCAGTGTAAGGCCATTTGTTCCTTACCACAAGGAGAATGCATGGACGGGATCACCCTTAACAGCTGATGAACTTTATTGCTTGACCAGAAGAAGTTGTTACACGGAGAAGTTTATTCACATAGTGATTGCACTGTGTACGGGAGCTGGTTGTTGGCACTAGAAAGTTGAATCTTATAAGACTTTTTTGGGGCACGGATTCTCTGGACTGACACAGCATTTATTTGTGTTGCTATTTGCACAATGTTTAGCTATTTTGCACAGCATTTATATATTTGTGTTGCTATTTGCACAGGCATATTATTTGCACAGATATATTTTTTTTCACACAGCTATGGTTCACATTTTTTGTTTGGCTGTACTTATTCGTTTGTTGCACTGATTAGTACGTTCCTGGCACATATATACTTTTTGCACTTTATATGGAATATTGCACTGATTATTATTGCTTTAATATGTATGCTATTTAATTATGCACATTTAGATCTTTTTATGGTTTTATATGATTATGCATTTTATCATTGAATTTATTTATCATTTTTAATCATTCACTCTGAGGAGTGTATGTATGTTTGGTTATAGCATCGATTGTTCATCTATTGCTATACGTTGCTAGATAATTAAATTAACTTATCAGACGTTTCTTGGAGCCATCCTTGTGGAGTTCCCCTAAGGATTGGTATCCATGTCTACCAATTAGCAAGCGCCACATTTGTATTTTATTTTTATATCTTGATTGGTGTGGGAACACTTTAATGGTGGCTGCGGCATTTGTTGGTATTTAACTATACTTATTAGCTTTTGCATTGGTTATTTTTCCCTAGTGGTTCGCGCATTTGGTCACCCTCCTGTACGCATGGTCTATAAAAAGGTGTCTCATTACCAAGGTGTAAAACAAGAAACATCTCATGATGGGTAAAAGAAAAGAGCTCTCTTAAGACCTTCACAACCTTATTGTTGCAAAACATACTGATGGCATTGGTTACAGAAGGATTTCTAAACTTCTCAATGTTCCAGTGAGCGCGGTTGAGGCCATAATCCAGAAGTGGAAAGAACATAATTTCACCATAAACTTGCCATGACCAGGTGCTTCTCGCAAGATTTCTGACAAAGTGAAAAGAATTATCAGAAGAGTTTTTCAAGAGCCAAGGACCACTTGTGGAGAGCTTCACAAAGACCTGGAATTAGCAGGTACAATTGTTTCAAAGGAAGCAATAAGTAATGCACTTCATGGCCTGTATGCACGCTCACCATGCAAGACCCATTGCTGAAGAAAAAGAAAATTGAAGCTCATTTAATGTTAGCTGCACAACATTTAGACAAGCCTTTGAAATTCTGGGAGAATATAGTCTGGTCAGATGAGACCAAAATGTAAATCTTTGGATGCCATAATGCACATCATGTTTGGAGGTCAAATGGTACTGCACATCACCCCAAAAACACCATACTAACAGTGAAATGTGGGAGGTGGGAACATCATGGTGTAGGGCTGTTTTTCAGCATATGGTACATGGCAAACTTTATATCACTGAAAGAAGGATGAATGGAAAAATGCACCAAGACATCCTTGTAGGGCTGCAACTAACGATTATTTTCATAATCAATTAGTTGGCCGATTATTGTTTCGAATAATCGATTAATCGCTTAATAACCTTAAAAAAAAAAAAAAAGTGTGGTGTATAATTTAGTTAATATGTAAAGTTTTTAAAAAAAGGCAATTTATTATTAAATATCTCTATGCAGTGGTAAATATAAATAACCAACTATATGGTTAGGAAGCAAAATGTTTAATCCACTCTGAGAATAACAGACAGAGGACATATACTTTTTTTGGCCAATTTGTTGGTGGGCAGATTAAAAAACACAAATTGCTGCAAAAACGCATTACATGCTTTTCTGCAGCTTCTCCATTGAAGTATATTGAACCAAAAAAAGCATAGTTTTGCGTTAAAAAAAGTCCCTGACCCTTTCCAAACAGCAGTGGCTGAAAAAAGCATAGATGTGAACGTGTCTCATAGGAAACCATGTAAATGAACTGTAGTGCGTTTCTGCAAAACGCACCAAAAAACACACAAGTGTGAACCAGGCCTGAGACATTTAGTAACATAATGGGGGTTAAAAAAACTATTAGCCCTTTATAGTACAAAAAAAAAAAAAAAAAAAGCAGACAATCACTACTGTAGGGGTTCATTTTTTTTTACTGTAAAACTGTGAAAGTAATATTTACAGTAGCGATTATTTGCTCATTTTTTTTTTTTTTAACCCCATTATGTTACTGCCCGATTAATCGATTATGAAAATAGTAATCGATTAATTTCATAATCGATTAGTTGTTTCAGCTCTACATCCTTGATATATCTGCTGTCATCTACCAGGATTATGAAGATGAAACAAGGGTGGACATTTCAGTAAGACAATGATCCCAAAAACAAAGCCAAGGAAACTAAATTGATTTCAAGGGAAAAAAATAAAGCTGCTAGAATGGCCCAGCCAATCACCTGACTTGAATCCAATAGATAATCTATGGAGTGTTCACAGAAGAGGCCCACGGAACCTTCAAAATTTGAAGACTGTGTGGAAGAATGAGCCCAAATCATACAGGATGCATCAAAGGATTTTGTACAAAGTATTCAATTAATTTCAGTTAGCATGTGCAATACTTTTTCCCTGTGTCATTCCACTTTATTATATAGAACGTAATATCTGATGTTATATGTTTAGTGTCCGCCTGTGCAAATAAGAGCATAATGTATATGGGTACCACCTTTTGCAGTAGGAAACTTATGAGTACTAGCGATGTTAAACCACTTTGCATACTAGAATTCTCTTAATATACTGTACTGCCTTGTCAACTTGGATTGTCTTTATATTTGGTGCGTAATGGCAACTCCCCTTCCTTATGTTGTATTATGTTCTGTTTCATATAAATAAAGAATTAGCAAAAAAAAATTAAAAATAAAATAATAATAATAATATCTGAAGTTTTTTGTTTCGGTTTCTTTGTATGTATAGATTGCATGCAATGTTACCGACATGTGGTGAAAATGTCATGCCAATAGCACCTACAATACTCATTTTACCTGCAGTATACAATGGATAAAAAAAAAAAAAAAAAAGTCTACATAACCCTGTTAAAATGTCAGGTTTATGAGACAAAGATATGCAATTTCAGAACTTTTTCCACATTTAATGTGACCTATAAATGGTACAATTCAATTGAAAAACGAACTGAAATCTTTTAGGGGGGGGGGGGGGGGGTAAAAATGAAAAACTAAAATAGTGTGGTTGCATAAGTGTGCTCGCCTTTTATAACTGGGGATGTAGCTGTGTTCAGATTTAAGCAATCAAATTCAAACTCATGTTAAATAGGAGTCAGTACACTCCTGCCATCATTTAAACCCCTTTCACACTAGGGCCACGCCCATGTTAGCAGTAAAGCGGCACTCATTTTAGCAGCGCTTTACCGCTGTTTAAGCAATGCTTTTCGCCCGCTAGCGGGGCGCTTTTAACCCCCAAGAAGGGGTTAAAAGCGCCCATGTTGTAGCGCATCGGAAAGCGCTGCCAATGCATTTTAATGGGCAAGGGCAGTTTTGGAGTGCTGTATACAGCGCTCCCAAACCCACCCAAAGATGCTGCTTGCAGGATTTTTCAAATGTCCCGCAAACACACTGCCCCAGTGTGAAAGCTTTCACAATTAGGAGGCATGGAAGGCAGTTTTCAGATGCTTTAAATGTGCTATTTCTAGTGCTAAAACGCCTGAAAACTGCCTCAGTGTGAAGAATTGAAAAATGAATATCACAAATAAAGTTCATTAAATAAAAGATGAAAAATTGATGTGAAGCTTACAAATGATGCACCCAAAGAATGCTATAGGAGAAAGAGGACTTCCACCACTACACACACTGCAGCTTAAGGACTTCCAATTATCTCCTATCACGGGCGATCAGAAGCGCTTTCAGCTTAATACCCAGCCTGGGCCTTTGGTAAACACAGCGATGGTCTCAGCGTCTTCCTGGATAACACCAGAACTGACGTCGTCCAGGGGCACATGAGTTCTGATGAAACGCGTACGGAGGAGCGGCTTGTTTTTTATGCTTTATATATTCTACCTAACTGTAAGTGCAATACCTTTTTACCAATAACTTACCACAAAGATTTTACACTATGGAAGCCATTGCTATGTTTACCAAAGGCCCAGGGCTGGGTATTAAGCCAAAAGCACTTGTGATCTCCCATGATAGGAGATCACTGGAAGTCAGTATGCGGCAGTGTGTGTAGTGGTGGAAGTCATCGTTCTCCCATCACATTCTTTGGGTGCATCGTTTGTCAGCTTCACATACATTTTTCATCTTTTATTTGATGGACTTCTTATTTGTGATATTCATTTTTCAATTCTTCACTATATTTATTTGTTAATGATTCTGGAGCGCAACTATTGAAAGGAATACCATGGAACACAGTGAAGACCTTCATCATCAAGTGGAGACAATATGACAACAGTGACATTACCAAGAACAGGGTGTCCCTCCAAAACTGATTAAAAAAAGGAGAAGAATACTGGTCAGGGAGGCTGCCAGGAGGCCTACAGCAACATTAAAGGAGCTGCAGAAATACATGGCAAGTGTTGGCTGTGTGGTACATGTGACAAACAATCTCCTGTGTTCTCCATATGTCTGGGCTATGGGGTAGAGTGGCAAGACTGAAGCATTTTCTTACTAAGAAAAACATCCAAGCCCAGCTAAATTTTGCAAAAACACATCTGAAATCTCCCAAAAGCATGTGGAAAACTTGTTAAATTTGTTATGGTCTGATGAAACCAAGGTTGAACTTTTTGGTCATAATTCCAATATAATGGCAACACTGCACATCAAAAGAACATCATACCCACAGTGAAACAAGGTGGTTGCAACATCATGCTTTGGGGCTGTTTTTCATCAGCTGGAACAGGGGCCTTAGTCAAGGTAGAGGGAATTATGAACAGTTCCAAATACCAGTTAATATTGGCACAAAACCTTCAGGCTTCTGAACTGTGTGAAACGTGTCTAACAGGCATTCTGGTCCTGTGGTGTTATTTGGGCTGTCTAATAAAGGATCTTGGATCATTACTGTGGAGTGCAGCCATTCATTTTTTTTATTCTTCTGCTAGAAAGCTGAACATGAAGAGGAACTTCATCCTTTAGCATGACAACAACCTAAAGCATACATCCAAATCAACAAAGGAATGGCTTCGCCAGAAGAAGATTAAAGTTTTGGAATGGCCCAGCCAGAGGCCAGACCTGAATCCGATTGAAAATCTGTGAGATGATCTGAAGAGAGCTGTGCACAGGAGATGCCCTCACAATCTGACAGATTTGGAGTGTTTATGCAAAGAAGAGTGGGCAAATATTGCCAAGATGCGCCATGCTGATAGACTCATACCCAAAAACACTGAGTGCTGTAATAAAATCAAGAGGTGCTTCAACTGAGTCATATGATGTTTGCAACTGTATGTACCAAAGAGCTTCCTGAAACTAAGATCAGCGTTTCATGGTTCATTACCCTTTGTTGTATGCCCCCCATTATTATTGCATGTCATCTCTTCTTTTTTATATATTTATTTCAGTTTTCAAAAAGAAAGAAGAAAAAAAAGGGAGGTGCTTCAACAAAAGTATTAGTTCAAGGGTGTACACACTTATGCAACCATATTACATTTTTTAATTTTTACTTCCCTCCACCTAAAATATTTCAGTTTGTTGTACAGAGTTGTACAGTTTATAGGTCACAAAAAAAAAAAAAAAGTAGAAAAAGGGGTGTGTAGACTTTTTATATCATACACACACACACACAATATATATATATATATATATATATATATATATATATATATATATATATATATATATATATATATATATTTATATATCACACACACACACACACACACACACACACACACACACACACAGCTAGGTCCATATATATTTGGACAGGCACAATTTTCATGCCTTTGGCTCTGTATGCCACCAGAATAAAATTAAAATGAAACAATCCAAATTAAATTTGAAGTTCAGACTTTCAGCTTGAATTCAAGGGGTTGAACATAAATATCAAGTACAAATTTTAGGAACTGTTACCATTTTTTTTATATACACAGTCCCCCCATTTCTAGGGGCTCACATGTATTTGGACAAATAATTATAATAAATAAATGTTCATTTTTAATATTTTGTTGTGAATCCTTTAAATGGTAGTGACTGCCTGAAATCTGGAACCCATGGACATTAGCAAAAACTGGGTTTCCTCCTTTCTGGTGCTTTGCCAGGCTGTAACTGCAGCTGTCTTCAGTTGTTATTTTTGGGTCTTTCTGCCTTTAGTTTTGCTTTAAGCAAGTGAAATGCATGCTCAATGGGTTTGAGATCATGTGATTACCTCGGCCATTGCAGAACATTCCACTTCTTTTCCTTCAAAAGCTTCTGGGTTGCTTTTGCAGTGTGTTTTGGATCATTGTCTATCTGTACTGTGAAGCACCGTCCAATCAACTTTGCTGCATTTGGCTGAATCTGGGCTGACAGTATATCTCTAAACACTGCATAATTCTTCCGGCTGCTTCTGTCGTCTGTCACAAACACCAATGACCCAGTACCACTGGAAGCCATGCATGCCTATGTCATCACACTGCCTCCAATGACGTTGTGTGCTTTAAATCATGAGCTGTTCCAAACCTTCTCCACACTTTTTTCTTCCTGTCATTATTGTACAGATTAATCTTAGTTTCATCTGTCCAAAGGATGCTTTTCCAGAACTGGTCTGGCTATTCTTCAGGCTTATGAATGGTTTGCACCTTGTGGTGAACCCTCTGTATTTGCTATCATTTAGTCTTCTCTTTATTGTAGACTGACAATGATAAGCCCACCTCCCGGGGAGTGTCCTTCACTTGTCTGGATGTTGTGAATGGGTTTTTATTTACCATAGAGAGGATCCTGCTATCATCCACCACTGTTGTCTTCCGTGGATGTCCAGGGCTTTTTATGTTGCTGAGCTTACCAGTGCGTTCTACTTTCCTCAGAATGTACCAAACTGTTGATTTGGCCACTCCTAATGTTGCTGCTATCTCTCTGATGGATTTCTTTTGTTTTTGAAGCCTGACAATGGCCCGTTTCCCATGTATGGACAGCTCCTTTGAACGCATGATGTAGGTTCACAGCAAAAGATCCCAAATGCAAATACCATACTTAAGGCCCATACACACGATCAGACTTTTTGACAACCAACATGCAAATTAGCTGTTCCCATGGACTTTTGTACAAACCAATGCAGAACCAATGCAAAAGATCAGACAACAATATAGAAGTTCACCAAAGGTGGCGGTAAAGATCCCAAATGCAAATACCATACTTGCCGTGTGTATGCAATACCAACTTGGGGCCAACGGCCTTTGGACAAAAATCCACAGGAAAGTTGGTCCACGGTCCGATCGTGTGTATGAGGCTTTAGAATCAACTCCAGACCTTTTACCTTAATTGATGAAGAAATAACGAAGGAGTAGCCCACACCTGGCCATGAAACAGCTTTTGATTCACTTGTCCAATTACATTTGGTTCCTTGAAAAAGGGGGGGTTGGCCATTCTTAAGAGTTGTATTTCCTAAACCCTTCCTCTGTTTGGATGTACATACCCTTAAAACCTGAGAGTGTGCGCTTTCAGCCCATATCCATTATTTAACTATAGCTTGAATATTGTTTTGGTAAGTAAGAAAAAAAATGTAATTCTGCCTGTGTCAAATACAGTATGTGTGTGTGTGTGTGTGTGTGTGTGTGTGTGTGTGTGTGTGTGTGTGTGTGTGTGTGTGTATGTATGTATGTATATATATATATATATATATATATATATATATATATATATATATATATATATATATATATATATATATATATCATTGTTCAATTGAGTTGAACAGTTTATAGGTCACTTAAAAAAAAGGTGGAAAAAGGGGTGTGTAGACTTTTTATATCGTACGCACGTGCACACATCTATATAAATATAGATATATATGTGGGGGGTCCTGGTAGTAACATGTGATCGTTGTGACCAATCACAGAGATCAAACAGTAGTAAGAAAGGCATCATGCATGACAGCCTTGCTTACTATAGTAACTGATTGCCATAGTAGATGTGATTGCCCGTGGACACAGTCAGTTACAGATCACGCTGCTGCGCAGTTACAAGGCAGAGTTCTGGTAGGACAAAGGGGTACGTCTTCCTGGAACTAGAGAGCACCCACCCGACCGGCGGGAAGTGGTTTAAAAGCTGGAAATCCTTGTACAAAAATCTGGTTTCACAGGTGTATACTGAAGCTCTTTTGAGACGATGAATTAGCAGCATGGAACATCACACTGTTTAAAAATGTAATTAAGGAGCAAGTACATAGCTATGTGCACAACCTATTCATGCACTTTTACGTTTCCATTTGTTTACTTACTCAGGCATATGATCAGGCCCTCTTCGAGCATCCACAAAACTGTAACATCTAAATCCTTTTTTTTGACAATATTCATTAAATCTTCCTATGTAGTTTGGGAACTCCTAATATACAAGAAGGGAAGAAGACTATTATACCAATTTGGGCCGTTAGAATATAAAAAAAAAAAAAAAAAAGAAGAATCAGATTTAAAATAAATAAATAATGTACATACCTCCAATTTACTTGTGACACCATTAACTGTACTGTGTTCAGTGCTGCGATGGAAGAACATTACATCAATCATACTTCTAAAGTAATTCTGGTTTAATTAAGGTCATTTTTAATACTCTTAAAATACACTTTCACCCACAAGACTGGTTTATGAAGCTATTATTAACCACTTCATCTATCACAACTGTACACCCCCCACCCCAATGGACCAGGGCCATTTTTAAATTTCTGCTATAGACCTGCTTATTGGGAGGTTGTGGGAGGTTTAGATTGGGTATCTTAAACTTGCTAGCCCATCCACTGCAAGTAGTGGGAAGTGCTGGCTGAACTGAACTACAGGAGGGACTTGAAAAGACCAATGGAACGCAAGGCATAGCAGTCTATGGTCCTGCAAACAGGAAACCACAGGGAACCCACCCCATTATTTTAAAAATGCATAGACTGTTTCTCAAAAACTACAGAGGCAATCAGAAGATGGACTACATATTCTAGAAAGGTAGGAAAGCAGCATTAAAACTATGAAAAAAAAACATTTTTGCCCAGAGTTCTGCTTTAAGACAAAAAAAAATACACAACACCTCTTTGACCAGTGTTAGTTTACAAAAGTAGGGTCCCACATCCCACTCCCTTAAGGTATATGTGAACCCTAAAAAAACAACCCATTTTGTTTAAAATAGAAATTAATGGCAAAACATTTGTGTATAGATATAAAAAAAAAAAAAAAATTGTAAATAACTCACTGAAGAGCTTACTACATAACAAAACAAGAATTCTAGCTTATACTTTTACCACTTGCCTACAGGGCACTTTCACCCCCTTCCTGCCCAGACCCATTTTCAGCTTTCAGCGCTCTCACACTTTGCATGACAATTACTCAGTCATGCAACACTGAATGAAATTCACGTCCTTTTTTTCACACAAATAGAGCTTTCTTTTGGTGATATTTTTTTTTTTTGTTTATTTAATCACTAGTGTTTTTTTTGTGTTTTTTTACACCGTGAAGCGGCAGTATAAACAATATGATATCGAAATAACATTCAAGCCTAATAAGGCTTACAAATGGCCACAATAAAAAAAGACTGAAAGTTTGGGGGAAAAAAAAAATGCCTTTTTCTTTGTTTCTGTCAAAAAATTTAGCAAATTAGTAATATATCCAGCCAAGGCTGCCAGATCTTGTAGAATTTCTTTATACAGGCCCTTCCCTTATAGATTAGTTTAAAGATTGGTATGACTTTGTTTATCATATAAATTTTTGGGCCAAAATGTTCAATTGCTACATATCAGTTTTCTGGCATAAAAGAGTATCAAGCGGACTAGGGTCCGTTTGTGGGTTCTGGGTATGTGGTCATTAAGGATGCCCAGGAGCCCCACCTCAACAGTGCGGGGGGTCACTAGGCGTAGCTTGTTTTCAAAAAAGGAGAATAGGTCCACCCAGAACCCCAAGAGGGCCGGGCAGGACCAAAACATGTGTACATAACCAGCATTAGTGCAATTACATCTAGGGCAGTAGGCCCCTGAATCATAACCCATGCAAGCCAGACGAGCCGGCGTGTAATGGAGTTGATGAATAAATTTGAACTGTACATATTGGTCGTTGGACCCAACAATATCCAAAAAACAGGCCTCAGAGGCCTCTTCCCACCCCTCCTCTGAAAGCCCAGGTATGTCGACCATCCACTTCCGCTGTGCAGCACAGAAGGGAGAACTCCCCCCCGTCTGCAGAACACGACATCAATGCCTCGAGCGGGGATTCAGCGAGCTCTACAATATAGTGCAAATCATTGAAAATTTATCACAACAATGCATCGGGGTGACCCATGAGCTCCAGAAGATTGGGGTTATGCCATAGGGGGGTTTTCGGTGAGACCCCCCCCCCCCCATTTCTGAGTGGGGTATGCAGGCCTCCTGGAACCATTCATAGACATAGGTTAGTTGGGCTGCTATAAAATAGTGTCGCAAGTTCGGGCTGGAGGGAAGCCTTCGCTATTCTGGGGTTAGTCCCCTGCCAGAGGAAGGAGGATAATAACGAGTCTATTCTTTTGAAGAGTTTTTTGTAGAGAAAAATAGGGGATGCCCTAAAGGCATATAAAAATTTAGGTAGGTATATCATTTTAAATATGTTCACCCGCCCTATCAAATTCAAAGGTAATGAGGCCCAAGTTTGCAACCTGGTCTCCATGTGTGTAACAATTGGGGCAATGTTAAGAGATTCAAAAAGGGACAGGTCTGTTCTGTGCCATCAAGGTATATTAGCGCGTCATCAGCATATAGTGATATTTTCTCTGTAAGATTACCGTAACAGATGCCGCCCACCGACGCCGTCTGCCGCACTGCCAGAGCCAAAGGCTCTATGGCAAGTGCGAACAGGAGTGGCGAGAGTGGGCAGCCCTGCCGTGTTCCCCTGTGTAAAGAGAAGACATCCGACACATCTTTGTTAGTACATATTCTTGCCCTGGGATTGGTGTACAGCAGGCGAACCCATTTAATAAATTGGTGACTAAAGCCCATTCGGTGCATGACTTCCCACAAAAAGGTCCAGTTCACAGTATCAAAGGCCTTCATTACGTCAAGTGATAACACTAGGCCACTTTTATGCTCAGTGTCAGCTCTATGGATATGTATGAACAATCGTCTAATGTTGTCATATGTACTCTTTCCAGGCATGAATCCAGTCTGGTCCCTATGGATAAGATGTAGGATAACCTTTTGCAGTCTGACTGCCAGTACTTTGGCCAATATCTTAACATCGCTATTGAGTAAGGAGATTGGACGGTATGAGCCGCATTGCAATGGATCTTTGCAAGGCTTGGGAATTACCACAATCAGGGCCTCGCACATGGAGGAGGGGAG
Organism: Lithobates sylvaticus; assembly: GCA_028564925.1. NCBI lineage: Eukaryota > Metazoa > Chordata > Amphibia > Anura > Ranidae > Lithobates > Lithobates sylvaticus. Next base: position 168,757,758 of record CM053028.1, read on the forward strand.
AGCGCCCCCCTCCATTGCCTGCCTGAACTGAGAGTGTAATTTCTGTGCCAAGTCTTTAGCATAATGTTTGTACCATTCTGCGGGCAAGCCGTCCAATCCAGGAGTTTTGTTCGGGGGGAGTGAGTATATGGCAGTGGTAATTTCGTCTACTGTCAAAGGTTCATTTAAAATAGATTTATGTGAGTCCTCCAGTACAGGGAGCTGGAGAGATTCAAAGAAACCCAGGGTTTCCCATTCAGGTGGAGAGGGCTGGGATGAATATAGATCCTCGTAGAAGGATTTAAAAGTTAGATTAATGGTCATAGGGTCTGAAGCGATGGAGCCGTCCCGCACCTGGATTTGCGGAATAGTCCTATCAACATAGTCCATGCGGGAGAGATATGCTAACATCTTACCATTTTTCCCACTGTGTTCAAGCAGCCTGGCCGTCAGATATCTCTGTTGTTTCTGCGTTACATCCACCCTGTGGAGATCCAGGGCCCTATGCGCCCCCACCAGGACCCCGTGGGAGTCCGGGGTGGGGGACGCAGAGTACTGGGCCCTAGCGGTCTCCAAGGAGGACTCTAGGGCTAAAAGAGTGGCCTGGAGATTTTTTTTATGTCTGGTAATGTTAGAGATGTATGACCCCCTCACAGTCGCCTTAAAGGCGTCCCATGTGGGGCCTGGGGAGGCCGATCCTTCATTATCCACCCAAAAGTGGGACATGTCCTGTCCAACCGGGTCCTGTACAGTCGCCTTACACATGCGGACCGTGAAAGGTATGCGACCGACTTGACATAGGGGACCATATCAGAGGTTCCCAGGGCATAATCCAGGAATCCCCCAACACAAGGGTAGGTAGACCTGGCAACTTAGAAAACTGTAAACTTAAATCAGTGAAGACTGCAGCCGTGACAGGGGGGGGGGGGGGGGGGCGTATACGACCACTAAAAGCAATGGGGTGGCGTGGATTTTACACAGTAAAAAAACATACCGACCCTTTGGGTCAATAACTACCTGGTCACAGGAGAAAGGGAGTCCCTTCCTTATGAGGACAGAGACTCCCCTAGCATAATTAGAGTACGTGGAATGATACCCTTGTGACACCCAGTGTTTTTTCAAAGCAAGTATTTTGGAGCCTAGGAGATGTGTCTCCTGCAGGCATAGTATCTGTGGCATATGCGGTTTGAGAAATTCAAATAAGGATGCTCTTTTAAATTTAGAATTTAACCCCCGGACATTCCAGGAGATGCATGTGATCATAGACATGGCGGGGGGTTAAAAAGGGGCCCATATATGATGGCACAAATCAGACCCTTGTCACTGGCACAGCTGCATTCCAACACTGGGGGGGAGCAGGAGAAGAAGAGCACCCATGCACACAAACACACGACCACCATCCATACAAACACACATACATTACCAGTTGAAATCCACATTGATTTTGTTACTACCCCTGCCGTGCCCCAAGAACAAGGGGCCGGCTTTGTCCCGAAACTTCTAGTAGACACTAGGAACATGGCCAATACAGGCAAGTCAGCAAACAACTTCGATCAGTCAACGATCAGGGAACTCAAAAAAGAAAACTGCAGCAACTCAATCTTCCACATGAAGATCCGTAGCCTCTTGTCGAGGTGTAGAATAAGGTACCTGCCATAGGCACAAAGAACCCCCGATTGGGGCGAAGAAAAGAGAATGAAGTGGCATTATAGCCAGTGCGAGGGGATACCCCGATCAGGTTGCAGGTGGTCGGTCAGATGCGCGGCCTGGTTGGTGCAGGGATTCATACCAGGAAAGTGCAGTAGCAGGGTTCTGGAAAAAGTGCACTTGGCCCTGGTGGACGACTCTCAGCGTCGCAGGAAATTGCATGGAGTATTGTATGGTCTGTTCTCTCAACTTCTGTTTAACATGTTGATACTTGGCTCTCGCAGCACGGACTGCTGGGGAGTAATCTGGGAAGAGGGAGACCGATGCGTTGTTGATTTTCAGGCTTCCCTTTATGCGGGCAGCCCTCAGGATAGCGTCCCTGTCCCTATAATTTAGGAGACGGATAACCATGGTGCGAGGGGGGTTGCCAGAAGGGAGCGGTCTTCCGGGGACCCTGTGGGCCCGTTCAATCACAAAGCATGGGGACAGGCAGTCTTTGCCAAATTCCTGGGTAAACCAGCATTCTAAGAAGGATACCGGGTCCGCACCCTCGACCCGTTCTGGGAGGCCCACCAGGCGCAGGTTGTTCCTGCGTAGACGATTTTCCAAATCGTCGATCTTATCCACCAACGATTGAATTCTGGTGCCATGGGTTTTCAGTACAGGCAGGGCCGGGCCTACAGTGTCTTCCAGGTCACTAATGCGGCGCTCCGTTTCAGCGACCCGGTCCCTGACCTTATGCATGTCCTGGCGCATTATGGTAATGTCCAGCTTTAGTTCCTCCACCTTCCCCATAATATCAGAATGGTTTACCTTCAGGATTTTGAGAACATCCAGCAGGGTAGGCTCCGGTTCTGGCCCTTCCTCGAGACCGTCATCGCTGGGAGCATGGTGGGCCAAGGGTGCTGAAGGGGCTGAAGTCCCAGGGGATGGTGGTAGTGAGGTGTCCGGATCATCACCAAAGAGCTCCGGTGTAGAGGAGAGAGGTGTTTGTAGCATGGTGGAGCGGCGGCCATCTTGGGAGGAACGTGTGTTAATGTTCATCCTGACCGGGGGCTGTTTTCTCCCTTTTCTTCCTCCCATCCACCAAAATTCTTCCGTGAATGGGTAGCAGGGTCTCCCTTGGGTGTCTGGAGAAAGTTTTGGGCCGATTGGCTTGGCAGGTTAGCAGGATTGCAAAGGATTGTGCAGAGGGATCCAGGAGCTGCAGAGAGAAACGTCTGCTCACATGCTGCGTCAGGCCACGCCCCTCCTTTTGGTGATATTTAATCACTAGTGTTTTTTTTTATTTTTTCTGCTATAAATAAAAAAAAAGACTGAAAGTTTGGTGAAAAAAGAAAATGCCTTTTTCTTTGTTTCTGTCATAAAATTTTGCAAATTAGTAATATTTCTTCATAAATTTTGGCCAAAATTTATACGGCTACATATCTTTGGTAAAAATAACCCTAATTAGTGCATATTATTTGGTTTTTGTGAAAGTTATAGAGTCTACAACTATAGTGCAAATCATTGAAAATTGATCACACCTGATGTACTGAAGACCTATCATTTCTTGAGACACTAAGGCCCCTTTCACACATGCGGACCGTATGTCCGTTTTTTCATCCATCCGTTTTTGGATGAAAAACGGACATACATGCACCCCTATGGGATAGCGGGTGTCAGCGGATGAACATCTGCTGACACCCGCTATCGTCCGCCTCCGCTATTGTCCGATTCTGCAGACGGAGGAAAACCCTATTTTTCCATCTGTCTGCAGAGCGGATGAACACGGACAGACGGTCCGTGTTCGTCCGATCCCCCATAGAGGAGAGCGGAGAACTGACAGGGCGGTCCCTGCACAGTGTGCAGGGACCGCCCTGTCATCAGCCGGCTCAGCGGGGATCAGCTGAGCGATCCCCGCTGAGCAGCGGATCTTCACGGGATCAATACGGATCCGTCCCGTGTGAAAGGGGCCTAACAAGCAAGGAAATGTACAAATACCCACAAAATGACCCAATTTTGGAAAGCAGACACCCCAATGCATAATGAGTCTTTTGAACGGTTAATTTTTTTCCAGAAGTTTCTGGAAAAAAAAAACAAAAAAAAAAAAAAAGAAGACTAAAATTTTTTTTCCACAAAGTTGTCAATTTTTAAGATATTTTCAACAAATAGCATGTACATAGCAAAAATGACACCACAAAATACATTCTGTTATTCCTGAGTATGGCGATACCACATGTGTGAGACTTTTACATAGCCTGATCACATACAGGAGGCCCACCATTGAAGTAGCACCTTCAGGCGTTCTACAAGCATAAATTACACATCTAATTTCCTGACAACCTATTATTTTTGAAGGCCCTTATATTTCTAACCCAGCATTTACATACCAAAAATTACACTCCAAAATAAATTCTATTGAGGAAAGGGTAAAAAAAAGTATTACCTGTTGTTTTAGTAGTAGTCCCAGAGGAGAGAATTGGTGCAGGCAGCAGGCATGGATGTGCTTAGCAACAATAGTAATTATCCAGGCAGCAGGCAGGAATATTGTCTATAGTCAGCACAAAGGAAATCGTGAGCACAGCCAAAGCATTTGTCCATAGAAACTGTCCAGGCAGAGACAGCCAGCACAGCCATAATATTGGTCCTGGTACATCATTACCTCCCTGCACTCATTATTGTACTGCTCTCCAGCCCTTCATAAACAAACATACTCCCTCTTGCTACAGCTAATTATTTCCATAGTCCAGGTAGCAGGCAGAGATGTAGTCAGTTTATGCTGCAGGTAGGGGGGTGGCGGCAGTAAGTCAGCAGCAGGCTGAGGGCCGCAATCAGGTAAGACCTGTGCACAGGGGCACAGGGGTAGAGGCTTTGACCGACCCAAATCTCTATGAAGCCTCCGGCTTCCAGACCCTAACGTGGAAATTATGAAACCCGGAGACAAACAAATAAAATAGTTTTCTCCATCCGGAAAAACATTTCCGGAGCCCCTCACATGTGAGACCCCTGGGCAACAGATCAGTCCAAGCGGTAGGCAAAAGCATAGTCCATAAAACAGGCCAGGGTCAGTTCATGTGCAAGCAGTCCAAGCAGTAGGCAGAAGCGTAGTTGGTAAAACAGGCCAGGGTCAGTTCACGTTGAAGCAGTCCAAACGGTTGGCAGAGGCATAGTAAAAAAACAGGCCAGGGTTAGTTCACGTGAAAGGCAGTGGCATGGTTATTTGAGGAAGCATGGGAAATGGTCAGCACAGATGATTAAAATGGGGAAATAGTTAAGAATATGGGCTAATATTTTAGGGATGTCTGATATAGTCTGAAGCATTCACCAATGCAAAGGCCGGGTTCGGAGGGACACTGGGGACAATGGTAGCTGGTATCTCTTCGAAATCCTTTATTGCTGCATACTAAACATCTTTTTTAGCGTCTTCGGCCTGCTTCAGATGATGGAATGTGGTCTGGGAAGTGGCGTTCATGAAGTCGACTAACAGCATCAGAGCGAAGGTTTTCTGGTAGATGAGGGACATGACAACTTCTTCTATGAATTTTAGGAAGTGGACAGGGATTTCTGTGGATTTGGTGTGATCTATGTAGGCATTATAAATGGCCAAATGAATTAGAGTGCTACTTTCTTGTACCAGAAAAGGGGCAGGCTGGTGTAGAAGTTATCCAGGTATATGTGGTAATCTTTCTTCAGCAGTGGGTAGGCCAGGTCCCATAAAATTTTACCAGTTGTGCCCTTGTAGGTCGGGCACTCAGGGGCTGGAGCTGGGAATCTCTTCCTTCGTATATGCGGAACGCATACAGGTATCCCATGACTCTCTCACAAAGCTTATAAAATTTCACTCCGTATTTGGCCTTTTGCTAGGAATGTATTGTTTTATTCCTAGCCGGCCTGAAAGGGTACCAGGGACTCATCTACACATATATGCTAATCGGGGACATAGCGTTCTGCAAATAGTTGGGAAAAGAACTTAATGAGTGGGCAAATTTTATATAATTTATCGTAATTTGGATGATTGCGGGGAGGGCACTGGGGGTTGTCACTGAAATGAAGAAAGCGCATTATCTTGTAGTCGGACCTGGACATTATGGAAGAATAAATGGGCATGTGGTGGATGGGGTTGGTGGACCAATAGGCATGTCCTTCATTTTTTTTTGTAAGCCCCATGTTTATGGTGAGGCCCATAAAAACTTTGAACTCCTCCAGAGTCAAATCCTTCCACTCAAATGGACAGGCGTATGAGGATTGGGGGTTGTTGGCAATATGCTGCTGGACATATAAATTGGTCTGGTCCACGATGAGTTGCAGCAAAGTGTCGGGCAAAAATAAATGAAAACAGTCAATTTTAGAAAAATTTTGGGTATTGGCCTGCACACCTGGATGTGTGGTGAAAGGGGAAATTCTTGCTGATCATGAGTCGGAAGGCAGCCATGTTGGATTGGCAAGACCATCTGGGAGATATGTAGTGGCCCTGGCTCTTGGGGGATGTGGCACTCCAATGCTGGTAGTTGGGGGGATTTGAAGTTCCTGTGCTGGCATTTGGATGTGATGCTGCGGCAGTGCTGGTACTGGGCCTGGGCATTTCTTGTGGCCTTTCGCTGGCAGCAGCACTGGTATTGGGCCTTTGGTTTTGGGGTCTATCTCTGGCAGCAGCGATGGTACTGGGCCTGGAAATTTGATCCTGGGGTATATTGCTGGTGGCTGCCTGGTTTCCGGAGTGCGGTTCTTTTAGGAGGGATCCATTTGCCGATCCACTAGTATCGATCGGTGAATTTGATTCACAATCAGAATTGGCATTTGAATCTGATGAGAACCCGTTGCTCTCATCAGTCATGGAGAGGATCTGGAGCGCCTCCTCACTTGCATAGAATCTTTTGGACATTTTTTCTGATGGGCTGTGCGACGGGTGACAAATGACAGTCACTGGTGGGCGACAGTCACTGGTGGGCGACAGGCGACAGTCACTGGTGGGCGACAGGCGACAGTCACTGGTGGGCGACAGGCGACAGTCACTGGTGGGCGACAGGCGACAGTCACTGGTGGGCGACAGGCGACAGTCACTGGTGGGCGACAGGCGACAGTCACTGGTGGGCGACAGGCGACAGTCACTGGTGGGCGACAGGTGACAGTCACTGGTGGGCGACAGGTGACAGTCACTGGTGGCAGTCTCTGATGGTGACTGGTGCACTTTACGGGACTAATAGGCGACAGATGAGGGTCACTGATGACGGTCACTGGCTGACGACAGGTGCACCGCTGACGGCAGTCTCGGACGATGACAGGTGCACTTTGTGGGCACTGATGAGTGACAGGTGCACTTTTATAAACACTGATGTGGGGACTGATGTGACTGTTGGGGTGACAGCTGTAATGGGGGGGGGGGGCGCGATGTGACAGGTTCTCTTTTTTGTGTTGGTGCAGTAAACTACAATATACACACAGATTGGTAACTCACTGGCTCCTGGTTTCTTCTCACCGCTGAGACGGCTGACATCTTTCCCTAATCTTCCTTCTGGGTTTGTGGCCTCTAGCTACACAAGTAGCCGGGGGCATGAGGACGTAACTCGCGCGCATGCACGTGGGAGCCACTGTTTCCGGCACATTCTCAAATGCAGCGTACACACGGTCGGAATTTCCGATGGAAACAGTCCGATGGGAGCTTTTCATCGGATTTTCCGACCGCGTGTATGCCCATCGGTCTTTTTCTGTCGGAATTTCCGACGGACTTTGAATTCAGAACCTGTTCTCAATTTTTCAGACGGAAAACCTTTCTATCGGATTTTCCGATCGTGGGTATGCAATTCCAACACGCAAAATTCCGACGCATGCTCGGAAACAATTCGACGCATGCTCGGAAGCATTAAACTTCCTTCTTATAGTGCTGTCGAACGTGTTTTATGCCGCTGTGTTACAGACCGTCGGAATTTGGTGTGACCGTGTGTAGGCAAGACAGTTTGAGCGAAATTCCGTCGGAATTCCGATGGGAAATCCATCAGAGCTTTTTCCGACGAGAATTCCGACCGTGTGTACGCGGCATAAAGATCCGGCACTGTTCCAAACCTTATATGACCCTTATCCGAGCATGCAGTCCAGCAGGCCAGGAAAGGGGGAGATGAGTCCACCCCCCCCCCCGAACCATACCAGGCAACATACCCTTAACGGAGGGGTCCTTTGAGGCACCCCAAAGCACATTGTCCTCCATCTTGATTGGGCCAAGGGTCTCTTCCCCACCACCCTGGGCTGTGGGAGCCTGCGGGCTTATCGGGAATCTGAAAGCCCCCTTTCAGAAAGGGTGTCCACAGATCCCCCCCTCATGTGAATGAATATGAGGTACATAGTACCCCTACCTATTCACTCAAAAAAATAAACAGTGCAGTGTAATAAAAACATGAGACAGTTTTTGACAAGTTCTTTTTTAAAAATTACTAATGTCCCTCCGTGTTAGCTGCAACGTCAATCAGGATGTCTAGCTCCACTGCCATCGACCGGAAAAAAAACAAAAAAAAAAAACAAACACACTCCTGATCAGATGCTGCCTTCCCCGTTTTTATTTTTTTTTTTTTTTTTTTGGGCGACTGGGTACGTACGTGGGTATGTACCCCATACTCATTCACATGGGGGGGGCGGGATCTGGGGGCCCAGATTACAATAAGCCCACAGCCCAGGGTTCAACATGGGGACGAGCCCCCGCTGCCTCAAAGCACCCCCCATGTGAGGGCATGTGGCCTAATTTGGATCAGGAGGTTTGATATGATTAAGACCAAACTGTTCTGGATAATGGTTAAAGCGGAGTTCTGCCGTTTTTTTTTTTTTTTTTTTTACAAATACTGCCGCTGCTGACTTCTAAAATATGGACACTTACCCATCCAGCGCGCCCGCGATGTCGGCACCCGAAGCTGATCTGTCGCACGGCTCTCGGGTGCTGCCGCCGCCATCTTCGGTGTGGGAATTAGGAGGTGAAGCCTTGCGGCTTCACTTCCCGGTTCCCTACTGCGCATGACGAGTCGCGCTGTGCAACAAGGACGGTCCCTGCTGTCTCTGGGATCCGTGTGTTTCCCAGCAGACAGCGGGGGCCCCACAGGAAGTGGCGTAAATACCCGCAGATTCTGTGGATATCTATGCCTGGAAGTGGGTGGCAGATACCTGTATTATACAACGATAATCACCACTATAAGGGGTTAATTTATACTGTGAAACAGTGAAAGTAATAATACATATAACATACAGTATCTCACAAAAGTGAGTACCCCCCCTCACATTTTTGTAAATATTTTATTATATATTTTCATGTGACAACACTGAAGAAATTAAACTTTTCTACAATGTAAAGTAAAGTAGTGCGTGTACAGCTTGTATAACAGTGTAGATGTGCTGTCCCCTCAAAATAACTTAACACAGCAATTAATGTCTAAACCACTGGCAACAAAAGTGAGTACACCCCTAAGTGAAAATGTCCAAATTGGGCACAAAGTGTCAATATTTTGTGTGGCCACCATTATTTTCCAGAACTGCCTTAAAAAGAGGAAGTTAACCCATACAAAAAATAAAAATAAACCCTGCAAGGCAAAGGCTTAATGAGCTAGTATGCATGCTTATTATGAATAACTTACCTGAGAACGAAGCCCCCGAAGCGGTGGTCCTCCATCATCACAGCTGCCATGTATCCCGGAGTGACTTCCTGGTCTCGCGGCTCCGGCGCTGTGATTGGCCGGAGCCGCGATGACATCACTCCCGCACATGTGCACGGGAGCCACCACTAGCAGCATAGCGACGATAGCAGCGGAGTGCTCAGTGCGCCAGCGTGCCACTGTCTATGGTGCATGCGCCATAGACAGCGGTGCCTGTCTTTTTGCCATAAGGTGCCATGTTGAACTTCCAGTGACCAGTATGAGAGCAATAACACTAAATTTAACACACCTGCTTTCCATTCACACCTGGGACCTTGTAACCCTAAACGAATCACATGACACCGGGGAGGGAAAATGGCTAATTGGGCCCCCTTTTTGACATTGTCACTTAGGGGTGTACTCACTTTTGTTGCCAGAAGTTTGGACATTAATGGCTGTGTGTTGAGTTATTTTGAGGGGACAGCACATTTACACTATTAAACAAACTGTACACTCAATACTTTACATTGTAGCAAAGTGTAATTTCTTCAGTGTTGTCACATGAAAAGATATAATAAAATATTTACAAAAATGTGAGGGGTGTACTCACTTTTGTAAGATACTGTATATAATGTTTGGGGGTTCTGAGTAATTTTCTAGAAAAAAAATTATGATTTTTACATGGAGCGAAGTTCCAGAATTGGCCCGGATGGGAAGTGGTTAACTGGGAGTCACATGAAGCTACAGGAAGAGTTGGAGGAATGGGGAGGAAGCATTTTTACATTAGTTAGGTTTTTCTCCCACACATACCAATTCGGTGAACAAGTAAGGAGTTTTAACTAATCATTTTCAATGGATCAGTAGTAAGTTTTGGTGACATTCTTAAAACAATCTCAACACCAGGGCAATCTGCAGCAGCGCAGATAATGCATATTATGTTGCACATTGATATGCACTGCATTAGGGCAAGCCATAAACATTAATGGTCTAACAAATGCACCACAATGGCTCTATAACTGTACTTGCAGAGGCACTTAATGTCTCAATGTCAGCCTTTCTGACTGCCCTTTCTTAGGACCGATTTCCCTTTCAACTGGGATGCTTCCACATAAAATATTTTAGAATATTTCCACCAAGCCAGGTGGAGGACACCCCGCCCTCCCTGAACTTCCCCCCACTTATGACAGTTATCAAAAAAGATCTAGCCAGAATTAGCTGTTTTCATGGTTTGGACGATGCAATATGGTCAAAATGAACATCATGCCACGTTTGCGCTACCCCTTTCAGGCCCTCCCGGTTCACGTTCCGGGTCCTTTTTTTCCATTGGCTCAATCAAGCTATTGTTAACTTTTATGGGCACAGAAGCCTCATCGTCTTACTAAGACAATATTGTGACTGCTGAATTTGATGGGGGCAGGGCCTTGCCAGATGCTAGTCTATATCGGCGTGCCACCTGACTGGTACCGACATGGCCCTCTCAAACAGTGGGTGCAGGTGGAACAGATTCTGGCCAGGATTTTGTTGGATTCTGTGCCGCGGTGCCAAACAGATTTGCCCACTTCAGTACCCGACGGTAGGTGAAACATGGAGGGTGTGCTCCAAGGTCATCAGATCTTCCTCCATTTCTCTGGACCCTTCCCCGATTACTCTCATAATGGGAAACCTCATCTTCAGCTCTGGCCTACATGATCCAAGATTCCAGGACCTGAAGCCAGGCTCGGCATTTTATTGTAGCTGGACGATGGGTCACCAGACAGCAAGTTGCTAATGATCCGACCTATGCAGGACTTTCTTTTTGGCAGAAGCTACAGCTGTGGCCCATTACCTAGGCTTCTTACCACCCCCGGATGCCTTTAGACATCGCCTTACCACGTTCAAGCTCTTATGTCTGGAGAAATTTCCTTTGCACCATGTGGTTTCTCAAACCTATCGTCTGCTTGTGAACCCTCCACCGCCTTTTGAACTTCTATATATTTCCAAATGGGAGCGAGACTTGGTGTTGAACTTTACAGATAAACAGGTAGAGAGAATTCTCTTGTTCTCTTATAAAACCTCTTATCTGCTCCAAACATCAGGAATCAGATTTCAAAGTTTTGACTCGGTGGTATTACACAACTGTCAAGATCCAAAAGATGTTCCCCCAATGCCCAGATATATTTTGGTGTTGAGAGGACCTGGTGGCCACAGAGAGGGGCCTTTGGGAAAAATTCCTCAAAAAATGGTTCTATTGGCACAAATGTGTATATTCTGAGGAGTACAAGGCCTTGCTAAACTAATTCGATCACATAGGAGGCCATACCGATGGGTCCCTTGGTCCTGGGGGGTAGGCGGAATGACTGGAACTCTTCCGCCTCCCTCCGGCTTTTCCTCTCTCCTCCTCCCACCCCATCTTGCCTTTCCCTCCTTCTCTACCCCCCCCCCCCCTTGCACCTGCAGCATTGTTGGTAAGGCAGAGCACCAGTACAACACAGCTATATTATGGAGGTGATGGGGTTCTATTCAAAATTAATCACTGCAGCACTCCAATCTGCATTAATGCATGTTACTGCAACACATGGTGTGAATGGGCTCTTAGAAAATGAAATTTAACCACTTCAGTACCAGGCACTTAGACACCTTCCTGCCCAAGCCAATTTTCAGCTTTCAGCGCTGTCGCAATTTGAATGACAATTGCGCGGTCATGCTACACTGTACCCAAACAAATGTTTTATGATGGGCACTCATAGGTGGCATTGATGGGCACTCATAGGCGGCACTGATGCATACTTATGGGTGGCACTGATAGGTGGCATGGATGGGCTCTGATAGGTGGGCACTGATGGGTGACATTGTTGGGCATCCCTGTTTTGTAATGTAAATATGAGGTGCCAGTCAGGGCACTGATTTTGGGCATTTTTTTTTTTACATGTGGATGGCCATGGAGGATGTACCTGGCCATCCACATGCTGGGGGCTTCCCTGGTGGTCCTGGGGGCTTCCCTTGTGGTCTAGTGTGGGCATCTGAGGGGGGGCTGAGCTGATAAACAGCGCATACCCCCCGTCTCAGCCCTCCAACAATTTGTCTGGCCAGCTTGGTCTGTTAAAGTAAATTGAAAAATAAAGTTACCGGCTGGCTCCCAAGGTGAAAATAAAAGAAAAAATAAATCAGCCACCACATTAAAGAATTGAAGAAAGAGCACTTTTACAATTTATGCGATATAAACAAAAAAAGACTGCAAATTTTTTAAATAAATAATGTTTTATACTTTTTGTTATAAAAAAAAAAATCCAATAAACTCAATTTTAGTCATACATTTAGGCTAAAATGTACTCAGCCACATGTCTTGAATAAAAAAAAAATTCAGTAAGCGTATATTTATTGGTTTACGCAAAAGTTATAGCGTCTATATAACTATGGTGCATTTATTGGAATTTCTTGAGGCGCTAAAATGGCAGGGCAGTACAAATCCCCTCCAAATTACCCCTTTTTGGAAAGTAGGTATACCCAAAGGTATTTGCTGAGAGGCATGTTAAGCCCATTGAATATATTTTTTTTTTCTAAAGTTATTGAAAAATAACAACAACAAAAAATGACACCCCAAAATACATTCTGCGGCTTCTCCTGAGAACGGGGATACCACATGTGAGCCTTTTTGGGAGCCTAACCACGTATAGGACCCCAAAAACCAATCACCGTCTTCAGGATTTTTAAGGGCATACATTTTGATTTCACTTCTCACTACCTATCAAAGTTTCGGAGGCCATGAAATGCCAAGATAGCACAAAGCCTCCCATTTTGGAAAGAAGACACCCCAAATTATTTGCTGAGCGGCATGCTGAGTCCATGGAATATTTTATAGTTTACCACAAGTTTCGGGAAAATGGCAGCTTTGTTTTTTTTTTTTTTTTTTTTACACAAATTTGTCACCAAATGATATATTGCTCAAACATGCCATGGGTACATGTGAAATTACACCATAAAATACATTCTTCTGCTTCTCCGGCATATGGGGATACCACGCAAGACTTTTTTGCAGACTAGTCACGTACAGGACCCCGAATACCAATCACCGCCTTCAGGCTTTCTAAGGGCGTAAATTGTTCATTTCACTCTTCATTACCTATCACAGTTTCGGGGGCCGTGAAATGCCAAGTTAGCACAACGCCCCCCAAATGACCCCTTTTCGTCAAGTAGAAACCACAAGCCATTTGCTGAGAGGCATGTTGAGTATTTTACAGATCTCGTTTTTTGTCACAAAGTGTTGAAATTTGAAGAGAAAAAAAAATAGGATTTTTATAAAGGCTTACCTGTAAACTCCTTTTCTTGGAGAACATCACGGGACACAGAGCACCATAGTAATTACTATGTGGGTATATAGGCCCCTTCAGGTGATGGACACTGGTAAACCCAATACAGGAAGTTCATTCCCTATATAACCCCTCCTCCTACCAGGAGTACCTCAGTTTTTGTAGCAAAGCAATATACTTAAACCCCAGAAAGAGGGACGGGACCTCTGTGTCCCATTATCTACTCCAAGAAAAGGATTTTACAGGTAAGCTGTTATAAAAATCCTATTTTCTTTATCGTACATCATGGGACACAGAGCACCATAGTAATTACTATGTGGGACATCCCATAGCAATGATATTTGAGGGGATTGAGATACAAACCTGTAGGGTGTCATGAGACCTGAGGACGTATACTGCTTCCTGCAGCACACTGCGCCCAAAGGCGATATCCTCATGCCCTTTTTTACATCCACTTGATAAAATCTGCTGAATGTATGGACTGCAGACCAAGTTGCGGCCTTGCAGATGTGAGCCATGGAGGCTTGGAGATGCACTGCCCCAGAAGCATTAACTGCTCTAGTGGAGTGCGCTTTGACATGAAAAGGTGAAATCTTACCTTTTAACCATTAGGCCTGAATTATAACTTGTCGAATCCATTTAGAAATAGTGGATTTCGACGCTGCCTGTCCCTTCCTAGGACCCTCTGGCAGCATAATGAAAACATCAGTCTTTCAGACCTGAGCAGTCATCTTTAAATAGACCTTGACCGCTCTCACTACATCAAGACAATGTAGTGAGTTCTCTACCCTAGAACCTGGTTTTGGAAAAAAAACGACGGTAGGGCAATATCTTGGTTTAGGTGAAAACCTAAAATGACCTTAATAAATAAATATGGCTTCTTTACAGGAAAGAGCAACCAACTCCAATACCCTCTTGCAGAGGGTATAGCAACACAAAACACTATTTCCCTTGTCAGAAGGACCAATGGAGTATGCTGTAACGGTTTAAAGGGCTGTTTTTGCAATACCGGCAAAAAACTAAGTTCAAGTCCCAAGGGTTCAAGGGTGGCGGAATAAGCCGCATTACCCCTTGTATAAAACCCCAGACCAAAGAATGCTAAGCAAGCGGTCTTTGAAATAAGACCGATAAAGCCAAGACTTGGCCCTTAATAGTACTCAAGGCCAGCTTCATTTGTACTTTTAGAAAAAAAACAAGAATTCTACCTATGTTATATTTCCGAGGGTGCCAACCCTAAGATTCACACTAGGAAACATAAGCCCTCTATAATATATGACTCTGGAAGCCGGCTTCATTAATAAAGGTAGGAATCACTGACCCGGAGAGACTACGTCTCTTCAGAATGTGGACTTCAATAGCCAAACCGTCAAACTTATGCCGCGTACACATGGTCAGACATGCCAACGGGATAACCTCCATCAGCATTTCCGACTGAAAAATTTAGAACATGTTCTCTATCTAAGTCCGTCGGAAATTCTGACCGTGTGTACGTGGCATTAGAGTTTATAAGGTAGGATGGAATATCGGCCCCTATGAGAGTAGGTCTGGCCATAGTGGAAAAGGCCATGGATCCTCCACCGCCGTCTTTACGATTTCTGCATACCAGGACCTTCTGGGCCATGCTGGGGCTACAAGAATTACCGGCTTTCTTCCAGCTTGATCCTGCAAAGAAGCCATGGCAGCAACTGAATAGGGGAAAAAAGCCTAAGTGAAAACTGACCCCATGGAGTCACCACGCATCTGTCTCGCATGCAAGTGGATCCCTTGTCCTTGACATAAAGTTGACCAATTACATGCTGAACCTGGACGCCAAAAGATCTACGTCCGGGATCCCCCATCTTTGGCATATAGCCAGAAAGATTTCAGGGTAAATGGACCACTCCCCCGGGAACAACTGCTGGCGACTCACGTAGTCTGCTTGCCAATTCTCTATTCCCAGAATGAAGACTGCCGATAGGCAAGGAACATCCTTTTCTGCCCAAGCTAGAATATGGTCCACCACTCTCTGAGCTGCGTGACCCTTAGTGCCCCCTTGGCGATTTTATATAGGCCACAGCTGTGGCATTAAAATTAGATCCTGACAGGACAATCCCATAACCTGAATGTTCAGGGCTTCAGAGCGAGACGTGCTTCCCGAATCTCTAGGATGTTGATGGGCAAGGCTTTTTCGGTTCTGGACAGTTGTCTTTTCCAGTACTGCTCCCCAACCTGAAAAGGTTGGCATCTGTCGTTACCACTTTCCAGGTAACTGGTATGAAGGTTTTTTTCCTTCTGCAGATTCCCAGATACTGAGCCCCAACTGAGGCTCTGGAACACCTTTGGGGACAGCCGCATTGGCAAATCTAGAGCTTGAACCATTTTGTTCCAAGCAGACAAGATACTGTTTTGCAACAGTCCCGAATGGAACTGGGCATAGGGAACCACTTTAAATGAAGCCACCATCTTGCCCAACAACCTCATGCAAAGGCGAATGGAGGAATCTCTTTTCGACCTGACCATCTGCACCAGCTCTCTTATGGCTTGGATCTTTGCCTGAGGCAAGAACACCTTTTTCTGTGTCTATGATCAGACCCAAGTACTCCAGCCTTTCTAGCAGTTTTAAGGAAGACTTCTCTATTTGAGAATTCAACCCAGATTTTTCAGGTATTTGGTTGTAATGCGCATGCTTTGCTCCAAACGAGCCACCGTCTGGTCTATTTAGCAATAGATTGTCTAGGTATGCCAAGACTGTTATGCCCTGTGCCCTTAACCTGGCTAAAGGTGGGGCCAGATCTTTTGCAAACACCCGGGGTGCTGTAGCTAGCCAGAAGGGCAAGGCTACAAACTGAAGATGCTACTGTTCTACCTTGAACCGCAGAAACCCTTGGTGAGTGGGAAATATAGGGACATACAAATATGCATCCCCAATGTCGATAGACACCAGAAGTTCTCCTCCTTGTAGGATAGAAACCACTGATCACTGGCAGAGATTGCCTTTTCCCTGGAACTTTGGTAACGTTTGACCTCGGAAAACGAGACGATTACAGCACCTGGTATTCCCAGGTGGTCTCCCGTCCAGATACTAACCAGGCCCAACCCTGCTTAGCCTCCGTGATCAGGCGCCTAAATGAAGGCTGCTTAAATGAAAAGCGTTTATACTTTCTTTTGACTGGCAAAAGAGTACGTTTACCATTAGAAATCATTTGGATGCATTTGTCCAAATCATCCCCAAATAGCCATTTTATCCCCATGAAAAGGAAAACCAGTCAGGAGCCTTTTGCATGGTGCTTCGGCTGACCAAATTTTTAACCACAGGATCCTACGCATGTGTACTAGCACAAGCGCAAGGCAGGACGCCTGTTGAATAGAATCTTTCATGGCATCTGTGGCAAAACGGAATGCTTTCGGTAGCTCGGCCAAATCCCGGGCTTGTTGTGCAGGAACCTCCTTAAGGGCCTGTCTTAACTGGTCCTTTAGGGACTGACAGATGCCTATAGCAGCGACTGCAGGCTGAGTAACGGCATCTGCCAAGGAAAAAGGATTTTAACAGGAATTCCAACCTTTTATCTGTTGGATCCTTAAGCATTTGTGCATTGTCTACTGGACAAGTTAGACTTTTGTCCACACTGGAAATCTCAGCATCAACTACTGGTACATTCCATTTTTGGTGAATTTTTCCTCCATGGAATAGAGTGCTGTGAATCTCTTTGGAGGGAGAAAAAGCTTATCCGGGTGAACCCATTCAGCATAATTAAGCTGTTCTAGAAAGGAAACGCATGCAAAGGCTGTAAAGTTTTTAAGGAACCTAAAGAAGAAACAGAACTTTCAGCTGACTCCATTAGGGGTAGCTTGAAAGTGTAACGAACCATCTCCATAAGAGATTGTACCAGCAATTTCTCAGATTGCGAGGCTGAAAAAGGTTCATCCACCGTTGTCTCCTCTCTAGAGGAGTAATCGGTTTGCCCTTTTTCCTGATCACCTGAGGGTAACACCTCATCCTATACCCACTGTTCCCTTGATATAGGGTCTGAGGTGGGGATCTAACGTGATTCCTATCCTTTTGGATGGAGGATGCGATTAAAGCCGCTAATTTTCCTTCTAGGCCCTGCAGGGCGGAAGAAAATGCATCTTCAGTCACGTATACAGGGGCTGAGATGTGAGAAGCAGCTGCACCACCAATTAGTTCCAATGACTCACCCTGGCTTGCCATATCTGGTTTCTCAGGAGAGGATGACAGTGTGGAGGCATGACTGGAGTTCCCAGCGCCTAGGGGTGGGATTTTTGGTACCTTTGTGGTGTCTTTTTTGGAAGCCATAGTGCTAAGCACAAAAAGCAGAGGCACTAAATAAATGCCCAACTCGCTGAGCAAATAGTCTAGCAAAAAACAATGCTGCTAATAAAAGTTCAGCTTTGGTGCCGAGTATAAATGTTATTTCCTGTACTGGAAATGCCCGTATGCATCCTTACGTGCCTCCAGCGCTTCTGTGTGCCAGACTCCAGCTGGTTTAGCTGAGAAACATCTGTCTCTGTTGTCCCCAGCGCCTGCGCTGTGTGCTCCTCATGGACTTACGTCCCGCACATAGCGCTGCACCTTTAGGCCACGCCCCCTCAGTCATTAAACATGCCTCCCTCTGGATTAAACAAGACATAGTCCGTGCGGACGGCAACCGTTAACACGCTGCCAGTGCAGACCCAGCAAGAGGGGAGGGAAGAGAGGCGGGAAGTTTCAAAAAGAACTTATAAGCTCTGTGGGGAATTAAAAAAACAAAAACAAACATAGTAAAGCCGCTGCACCCCCCCGAGGGGGGGGGGGGTACAAACTACTGTTGTATCTCCCTCCCCCCTAGGGGGTAAAAGCGAACATGCTGTTTGAAAAAAATCTTTGTTCTGGATGAGGAATCCCCCCCAGGCTTGCTGAGACCACACACATGCTGTTTAGCTGGGACACTGAGCTAACTAAGAAGCAACGTACTAAGGTATGCGCATTTACTCCTAGTGGAGACTTTAAGGCATGATAACATTTTACTCATGGAAGAAAAAAAACCATAGGTGGACTTTTTACAGTTCCTAGGCTTCTTCCCTTACCTTTTCCTCGCTGCACGATACTGCTGTAACAGACAGATCCAAACTTCATCCATCACGGCGGGCTGCGTCAGCAAACCTTCAAGGACCGGGTTCCACTACCTTGGACCTGTATTAGCACCCCACCAGGAAAAGCTTTAGTTAATGTAAGCATGTCCAAAAAGCCCTGGGTCCCGGGGTCCAGCCCTGCAAGGAGAGGCGTTACATGCAAAACCTTTTGCTTCGTATACGAGGCCCGGGTACCATCCACCTTGGCCATAGTGCCACTTTGGATGGATCCAGTCTATTGAGGCTGTTTAAATCCAGCAAGGATCCCTTCAGTGGTGCTGGCAAAAAAACTGAGGTACTCCTGGTAGGAGGGGTTATATAGGGAGTGAACACCTGTATTGGGTACAGTGTCCATCACCTAAAGGTGCCTATATACCCACATAGTAATTACTATGGTGCTCTGTGTCCCATGATGTACGACAAAGAAATACATTTTCCTTTCCGTTCTTCATTTTCCAAAACAAATAAGATCTGCAAAATACTCTCCATGCCTCTTAGCAAATACCTTGGAGTGTCTTACTTTTCGAAAAGGGGTCATTTGGGGATGGGGGGGGTTTGCAATCTTGGCATTTTATGGCCTCCAAAACTGCGATAGGTAGTGTGACAGACCTAGCCGGGACACAGGCTTTTTGAGAGGACTAAATGCGAGCCTCCTGCCAACCGATTATGGGCCCTGGATTTTAAGGGGCACAAGGTGAAGGAGAACCCCAACCCCAGTCAGATTCAATGCTGAATATATGTGTATATATAATGTATGTTGTCTAATGCTGTTGGGACACACACTGTCAGAAGCTAGAGTCATGAACTCAAGATGTTAATTGAGAGAGCTAATCACATTTTCCTCTGTACAATGTAGTAGACGGCCCGTCTGTTACTGGTGGTCTCCTGCTATTGTGATAAAATGTCGTGTGGTGGTAATTATAATTTATAATCAACTGTGTTTAGCTCGGTGACAACAAGTCTGACCTGTAGTGAAATCCTGATGAGTCACATTGGCTGCTTAAAAGGATTAGTTAATTAGTTTATGTTAAGTTGTTACAGGTGTATTGTTAGAGTAATATGAGCAGGAGGGGGGGGGATCTCCTCTTCTACTGTATATAAATGTCAGTTTGGTTGTAATAAAACAGTCCATGCTAGCACTAAGCAAGTTTTGTCTCGTTTGGTGCTTGGGAGCGGTTGGAATATTGGAGATCCGTATCCAGACTGGGAGGAAGTGACATATGACGAATGCACTCAAGAGGAGTGTAGGGACGTTCCGTCACAGGTAGTGAGGAGTGAAATCAACAATTTAAGCCTTTAGAAAGCCTGAAGGAGGCTATTGGATTTTGGGGCCTTGTTTGTGGCTAGACTGCCGAAAAGTCTCACACATGTGGTATCCCATGCTCAGGAGAAGCAACAGAATGTATTTTGGGGTGTAATTTCACTTATACCAATGGCATTTTTAAACAATATATAGTTTAAGTCAGTGCTCGACAAATCCTGGTCGCCAGGTCGCATTGGCGACTAGAATTAGCGACCTGGCGCAGCACAGCTGGGGGTATCCTATCTCCATAGTGCACCCCGCGCGTGCGATGGGCCGCGCCGGCCGGTAATTGAGGCCCCGGCTTTGCGGCCTTGTGCAGTCCTATGGTATCTTCTAGAATCTGGCGCCCTCCTGTGGTGGCCGTTGGTATAACACCCAGCAATGCTAATGGAGCGGTTTTGTTTTCACTGCCTGCCTATCTCCTTCACTTAGAACCCCCAAACATTATATATATATTTTTTTCTAACACCCTAGAGAATAAAATGACAGTCGTTGTAATACTTTCTGTCACACCGTATTTGCGCAGTGGACTTACAAGCGCACTTTTTTGGGAAAAAATACTTTTTTTCATTAAAAAAATAACACAACAGTACAGTTTGCCCAATTTTTTTTTATATTGTGAAAGATAATGTTACGGCGAGTAAATTGATACCAAACATGTCGCGCTTCAAAATTGTGCCCGCTCGTGGAATGGCGACAAACTTTTACCCCTTAAAATCTCCATAGGTGACGTTTAAAAAAAATTCTACAGGTTGCATGTTTTGAGTTACAGAGGATGTCTAGTGCTAGAATTATTTCTCTCGCTCTACCTACCGATCACAGTGATACCTCACATGTGTGGTTTGAACACCGCTTTCATATGCGGGCGCTACGCTCGGCGGGACGGGCGCGTTTAAAATTTTTTTTTTTTTTCTTTATTTTACCTTTAAATTTTTTCACTGTTCTTTTGAAAAAAAAAAATTGTGTCACTTTTATTCCTATTACAAGGAATGTAAACATCCCTTGTAATAGAAAAAAGCATGACAGGACCTCTTAAATATGAGATCTGGGGTCAAAAAGACCTCGGATCTCATATTTACACTAAAATGCAAAAAAAAAAAAAATTGCCATTTGAAAATAATAATAAAATGTCCCTTTTTAAGAGCTATGGGCAGAAGTGACGATTTGAAGACGCTTCTGCCCTGCAATGACTTGGACAGGCAGGGGCCATCTTCCCCTCACTTGTCTCCATGTCGTTAAAAAAAAAAAGAAAACCTTGCTCTCTGGCAATTTTGTCAAGCCCTGGTTTAAGTGACAACTTTGTGTAAAAAAAAAAAAACACTTGTGGCAAAATTTTAAATATCACATGGACTAAACATGCCTATCAGGGGTTCAAAGTAATTTTCTAGCAAAAAAAAAGATTTTTTCAATGCAAACAAAAAGTGTCAGAAAGGGCTTTGTCTTTAAGTGGTTAGAAGAGTGGGCGATGTGTGGCACCAACTTCTAAAGTTGGGCATAAAATTGCCAGGACAATTCAAAGCCCCCCCAAATGACCCCTTTTTGGAAAGTAGACACCCAAAGATATTTTCCAATAGGCATGCTCAGCATCCTGTAGGCCTCTTCACTAGTGTACCATTCGTTTGGCATTTTAGCCAATAAATGTATAGGTAACTAGTGCGACTCACAGGTAAAAGGAAACCTGGTTGTCAGAGGACTGTTTGTACCGCTACAAAAAAAATGAACTGTTAGTGCTGGCAGAGATCAGGCCTGACTCTGCTAACGCTGCAGTTTTGTGTGCTGTGTTTTGCAAGTGACAGTTATCTATTGATACTGCACTTGCGTGGGCTGGGTGGAGGGGCTAAACTCAGGTGCTGGCAGGTTTCTGGGCTGATCCTGCCAACAGTGCATTTTTGGGAACACTATACTACTGGGGACGCTAGTATAGAAAGAAAAGATTATTCTAGTAAGGGAGGTGTGTGTGTGTGTGTGTGTGTGTGTGTGTGTGTGTGTGTGTGTGATTGTTTGTGCTACTGGCAAGCAAAGGGTTAAAATCGGACGCTGCCTCGGATTGTCGCTAACACCTAAACTGATGTTGACACCAACACTAACTAGGGTCACACATCACACTAATACAGTGATCAGAAGAATAAAAAAATCTGTACACTATACTAATGCCCCACTAAGTCCCACGAAGAAATCGGCACCTTAGACAAAGGTCTTAAATACGCTCCTGTAAAAAATCTAGATAAATTCCAAACTTACATCGGAATTCAGAAATACATCAGGAAACTAAACATTAAAAAATACACCATGAGTAACCCATACAAACCCAAAATCAGACATATAGAAGTCTTCAAAAGAATTGTCCTGGAAGAATTGAAAAACCTCAAGATCAAGAAACAAGAAGAACCGAAACATATAAAGAATGGGATTCGAAAACTAAGCAAACGGAAAGATATTGTAATCCGCCTTGCGGACAAAGGAGGAGGTATTGTCATTCTCTCAAAAGAACAATACCACACTTGCATGAACAACATGCTCAGTGATGAAGAAACATACAAGCTCCTCCCCAGTAACCCAGTCTTCAAATTTAGGAAGGCATTAGAACAAACAGCTCATCTAGGCCTGAAAAAGAATATCCTTAATAAAAAAGAAGCGAAATACCTAATCCCAGAATCCTGTCGAACACCCATCATTTACGGTCTCCCCAAAATACATAAAAACAACACAAATCCACCACCGAGACCCATAGTGAATGGCATCGATTCACTCACCGCGAGAATGGGCCAATACATTGATCATTTCCTACAGCCCGCTGTACAGAAAACTGAGGCATATCTAAGAGACACAAAACAGATGCTGCAAATTTTAGAAGAGGTCCCCAAAGGTAACCAACCCTGGTGGATGGCAACTGCAGATGTTGCCTCACTCTACACCATTATTATGCATCATCAAGGATGCGAGGCTGCCAAATGGGGACTCAGAAAATTCTCTACATTACCATGTAGTCAAAGGAAATACTTAATAAAATGTCTTGACTTCTGTCTGAAAAACAGTTTCTTCTGGTACAATTGCAACTACTACTTCCAGAAAACAGGAGTTGCCATGGGGGCGAAATTCGCACCGAGTGTAGCCGGTCTCTTCATGGCTAGATGGGAAGAGGAACGAGTCTTTTCCAAACTTCCGGAAGGCCTGCACACATACAGAAGATACATAGATGACATTGTGATACTATGGCAAGGAAATAAGGAAACACTCTTGGCTTTTTTGGAAGACCTAAATGAGAATGACAGAAACATACAACTCACGTGGGAAATTAGCAAAGAAAAGATAACTTTCCTAGATCTAGAGATCACACAAGAAGACAACACACTATCATCCAAAACACATTTTAAAGATGTAGATAGAAATAGCTATTTGCCATTGGAAAGTTGCCACCATAGAAACTGGCTTTGCAACATACCCAAAGGTCAACTGATGCGATTAAAAAGAAACTGCACCCACAAAGAAACCTTTAAAGCTCAAGCAACCAAGATGGGACAGAGATTTATAGAAAAAGGATACAACAAAGAATTTATCCAGAATAGAATCACGGAAGTAACAAATATGGACCGGAAAACGCTAATTAACGATAAACCCAAACAAACCACCACAGATACAGTACCAATAATCCTTGACTACAATATACAACACAAACAGATGGAAATGATCATTAAAAAGAACTGGAACATACTGCTTGCAGATAAACAGCTGCAAGAAATCCTTCCAAAAATCCCAAAATTCATTTATAAAAGAGCACCAACCCTACGAGACAGGATAGTTAGGAACATTCCAGATCCACCGAACAAAGGAGGCCTATCATTTTTCACTGGTAAAGGGTTCTTTCCTTGCAAACGTTGCTACGCCTGCACAAGAACGAAACACCCTAACACAAAAAAGAAGGACTTCACCGCAACAAGCACAGGCAACAGTTACGAAATTAAAGACTTCATCTGTTGCAACACCGAGGGAGCTGTTTACGTATTGGAGTGCGACTGCGGGCTGCAATACGTAGGCCGCACTAAAAGACTCCTACGAATTAGAATAAAGGAACATGTGAAAAATATTCAGAGAGGCTATGATAAGCATAGTGTGTCCAGGCACTTTGCCACACATCATAATAAAGACCCATCGCACATGAGATTCTGGGGAATAGAAGCCTACAAGAGACACTGGCGGGGTGGACATAAAGTTAGAACCATCAGCCAGTTAGAATCTAAATGGATACACACGCTAGAGTCCTTCGTACCCCAAGGATTAAATATCGATTTCGACTTAAATTGCTTCATAAGCAATTTTTAGGCCCAACCAGATCCAGTCACCCCCACACTCTCTCTTAGACGCCCTCCTCTGACACAACTGCTCTTTGCTCACCTATCCGGTTCGGAATCTTCACCACTGCTTTTTATCTTTTTTAGACACAGATATGTCTTATTACCTTTTATGTATGTACATTTATATACACATGCATGCCATACTATGAGCAAACTACGTCGCTTCCGGTATGCAAATTTTAAACCAAGAAAATTCTAACCAGGATTTTTACCAAGAATTTTACTCAATAAAATGCCACAATTTTACTACATAGAGAGAATTATATCTCCTTTATACATTTTTTTTATAAATTTTATTACCCCAAGATGTCGTATTATATCTATTGTTTTTATACCCCATTATGCTCATTTTTATATATATATATTTTTTTATATACATATATATTCTTATGTCCTCGTTTATCCTTTTATTAAAATTAGGCTATATATTTATAAAAATTACTGCTTCTCGTAAGCATTCTACCAGTTGGTTGTTGACTACTTGTTTAACTGTTTATGTTACAATGTAAATTCTGACATACTGTACATTGCATACTGTATGTTCCATCCATTATTCTCAATAAACGCTTTTTGGAAAAAAAAAAAAATTAGGCTATATAGCCAGATTTAACTATGGTATATTATGCATGCCGTTAATCTGTAGCTAGCCTCCACTGTACGAATATACTTCTCCCTAGCAAAACAACCGAACTACTTCCGGTGACCAGAGAATACTCTTGGCCGCAGAACGGATGTTTACATTACAGACTTCCATTATAATGGCCGCCGGGCCATTTATAAAAAATAAAAATAAATAAATAAATAAATAAATAAATAAACAAAATGGCCGCCGAGACACTTCCGGCGGAAATGACCACACCAAAATGGCCACCGGCAATACCAATTAACAGCAAATAAAAGGACACTTCTGGCATCTAGTAACCACCTCTGAAGAAGTCACGTGACAGTGACGAATGCGCAAAGGGACACTAGATACCAGAAGCGAGGTACGAGCTCGATGCTCGTTTATCCCATGCAATTTTGAGCAACATAAATGTGAGTTTACTGTACTTTACTTGTATTGAATAAAACCTTTTAAAAACGTACTACACTATCGAGACCCTTCCTCTCCTTATCCATTTTTGCGAGACACATATACCTGAACTAGAGCGTACACCCCAGTAAAAGAGACGCCCAAACACCTGGATTTAAAGGGAGCCACCCGCCATAGGACACAGAAGCCCCATTGAGAACCAGCTAACACATATACACGCTGTTACCTTACAGCGGTAAGGTAAGGGTACATCCATTACTATATTCCACGGAAGATCAGGAACCACCTGCAGCTACTGGTCACAATAACCACCAGCACCGATGCCGTTATACCCCACCAGGATTTGTCACCAGCGCCATAGCAAACCACACTTTGCCCACACTAGGAAAGGGCTCACCCCCACGGACTGTTCTTGCACTTTTGCATTACTTATTTATTGATTGTATTCAACTTTTTGGCTATGCTTACCTTTCACACATCCTTATCCACCTAGTTGGTTTTATGCACCGATGCAATTTTTATTGCGACTATTTTATGTGTCATATTTTTTAACCACTTGTATTTTTTAACCACTTGTACTTGACCGCAGCACGTTATGCACGCCCATCACAGATTCACCTTATTTTAATGTGGCGCTTGATGCAACTTTATGCGATTTTTATGCGTTTCTATGCAATTATAAGAGATGTCATTTTTATATGATTTTATGTGATTTACCCACATCATTCTCACTTGTTACACCTCTGCACACCTCTCACGGATTTATTCTTTAAATATAATGTTTTATGCGATTTCATGCGATTTTATGCAATTTTAAGCTATGTCACGTCTATGCGATTTTATGTGATTTATGCACAAAAATTCACACCTTTCACGGATTTATCTCTTGAATATGATGTTTTATGCGATTTCATGCAATTTTATGCAATTTTAAGCTATGCGACTTTATGCGATTTATGCACAAAAACTCACACCATCCTCTATCTTCTGCATAATCAGCACTTACTTGTGTGCATACCTATTAATATACCTTAGTTTCTACAGCTTTATTATACAGCGCAGCACTACCTCTTTACCTTACTATACTAATGCCACTGTGAAAGGGTTAACTGGGGGGATCAAGGGGTTAAACCTTTATTAGGGGATATATGGGGGGTACCCTAAACCTACCTGGACCTACCACTAACTGCCCTAATGCCGTTTAATGTCACAAGTGACACCAATGCAGTGATCAATAAAAAATATAAAAACTGCACTTGGTAACACTTTGACAGAGAGTGGAGCCGAAAGAGCACCAGAATGGGAGATTACACAGGCAGAGGAAGTTTGTCCATTGGTCAGAACCGATCAGCAGGTCCAGGCCATAAATCATTGGCCTGAACCTGTTGAGTGATCGGTTCTGAACCAAAACGGATCGCTGTGACAGAGGCCAAGCTGCTGCAGTATATGTACTACCGACAATTGAATGGTCGTGGGATGCTGTACCCAAATAAAATGTATGCTCCTTTATTTTCCCACAAATAGAGCTTTCTTTTGGTAGTATTTGATCAAATCTGCATATTTAATATTTTTTTGCATTATAAACAAAGGCCGACAATTTTGAAAAAAAAAAAAAAAAAACAAAAAAAAAAAAAAAAAACACACACAAATATTTTTTACTTTATGCTATAGAACACACGCATTTAAAAAAAAAAAATCTAAAATTTCCTCATCAGTTTAGGCCAAGATGTATTCTGCTACTTGTTTTTGATAAAAAAAAAAAAAAAAAAAAAATGTGTATATTGGTTTGCGCAAAAGCTGTAGTGTCTACAAACTATGGGATATTTTTATGGAATTTTTATTTATTTTTACTAGTAATGGCGGCGATCAGCGACTTCTAGCAGGACTGCGACACTGCGGCGGACAAATCAGACACCAAGTGACACTTCTTGGGAACCAGTGACACCAATACAGTGACCAGTGCTAAAAAATATACACTGTACTGACACGGAAGGGGTTAACAGGGCCTATCAAAGGGTTAAATGTGTCTCTAGGGAGTGATTGCACTGTTGGAAGACAGATCTGTGTTCCTGCTTAACAGAAACACAGGATCTTTGTCTTCCCTTGTCACAGAACGATGATCTGCCTTGTTTACATAGGCAGACCGCCATTCTGCCTCAGTGGGAAACAAACGGCGGGTCCACCAGACCCGCTAATTGGCTCCCGCCGTTTCCAATCATAGCGGGAGCAGGTCGCCAGCAGCCGCAGACCCAGATGTGCAGATGTGCAATACCTGTACGTGATTCTGCCTGTAGGAGTCAACGCCCCGCAGTAAATGTACGTGGGGCAGTTGGCAAGCAGTTAAGGAAGGGGTTCTTTCCTTTTTTATGTTTTTAAGTAAGTGTTTCTTAAAATGATACTAAAGTCTTTTTTTTTTTCTTAACATAACATGTTATACTTACTTGCTCTGTGCAGTGGTATTGTACAGAACAGTCCATATTCTCCTCTTCTCCGGTCCCTCCCTCCTGTTGAGTGCCCCCACAGCAAGCTATGGGGGGCACCCAACTCAAGCCACAACTCTGTGTCCATTCAGAAATGGAGCCACAGTTTAGCCCCGCCCCCTCTCCCAATTGGCTGACTTTGATTGACAGCAGCGGGACTCAATGGCGCCGTTGCTGTGTCTCAAGCAATCAGGACGCTGCTGTGTCTCAAGCAATCAGGAAGGAGATTGATGGATCGAGATGGGCTCAGGTAAGTATTAGGCGGGCTGCTGCACACTGAAGGTTTTTTATCTTAATGCATAGAATGCATTGACATTAGAACCACTTCAAAGCCAGAAGGTTGGAATGTTAAATGAAAATAGTTTTGAGGCATGTTTGTGAATAGTTTTTTTTCTACACAACTAAACAATTGAATGTACATTTTCCAAGAGTGGTGTTTTAATACTTTTTGCCAGTAACATATTGCTTTGGTCAAAGCGTGTTATTAAATTTAAAAAAAGTGTCAGTCAGTGTCCCTGATCACCGCCACACCCGTTATAGGATGACAATGTACTGCACTGGTTTATTTCTATTTTCTTCATTTTCCAAAAACGTATAAAAAAAAAAAAAAAGAAGACAGACATACTTCAAAGAACTCGCCATGCCTCTTACTAAATACCGGGGGCCATTTAGGCATTTGGGGATATCTGTACTGTCCTGACATTTTTGGGCCTCAAGAAATGAGCTGTCAGTATATCAGGATTGATCAATTTTCAGAATATAATAGAACATACATTATAGTTTGTGGACTTTCCTACAGAGTAAATATACACTGATTTGGGTTATTTTCACCAAAGAAACATAGCAGAATACATTTTGGCCTAAATTCATGAAGAAGGATTATTTATTTCTGTTAGAACAGAAACAAAGAGAAACGTGGGGTTTTCTTTCAAAAATTTTCGTTTTGGTACAGTGTTGCATGACCACGCAATTGTCAAAGTGCGACAGTGCTGAAAGATGAAAAAATGGCCTGGGCGGGAAGGGGGTAAAGAGCCCTGCATTGAAGTGGTTAAAGTGTCAATCAACACTCCCATTATGATCGGTGTTCAACATTTACAAACTGGAGCTGAATGGTACTTTAAAAGCTTCCACAAAAATTTGCTGAAGGCTCTGAAAATGCATTGTGAAAGCTTTCTGGTTCATACTGCTCTTATACAAGCTGAAACAAGTGTGAAACAGGTCTAACTTAGGCCCATGTCATACCTATGAACTTTTGAGTTCTCACCAGAATAAAAAAAATTGTGCAGGGAGATCATGTACCTGGTTAACCCCTTACCGACTGGGACATAGGCGAATGACAGCAACAGCAATGTTGGATAATCTGGGAGGGCATCGCGCGCACCCGAGAATGTCTGTGACCGCCAGGTCCAGAGGACCCGGCACATAAAAGATCACGGTAAAGGGCCAATGACAGCAGCCCTTTACCATGTGATCGCTCCATCCAATGACAGAGCGATCAGTTGTCAACAAGCCGGCACATGCCTGGTTCAGCTCTTCCCCTCTCCATACTGATCGGTACAGTGTGCGAGGAGAGGGGCGAGATCGAGTGCAGAAGCGCTGTAGACTGGATCTCAAGTGCCCACAGTGCTAAGTTGTGCCAATTTATGCCTCATCCTTGGCTCATTCATGCTCATCCTTGGCTCATTCATGCTCATTTATCCCCATCCTTGGCTCATTTATGCTCAATCCGTACCACATCAGTGATCATCCTTGCAACATCCATGCCACATAAGTGATCATCCGTGCCACATCAGTGATCATCCGTGCCACATCGGTCTTGGAACCAATGCCAATTTAATTTATTCATAAACAACCTGGAGGATGGGATAAACAGTTCAATCTCTGCATTTGCGGACGATACTAAGCTAAGCAGGGCAATAACTTCTCCGCAGGATGTGGAAACCTTGCAAGAAGATCTGAACAAATTAATGGCGTGGGCAACTACATGGCAAATGAGGTTTTATGTGGAAAAATTTAAAATAATGAATTTGGGTAGCAAAAATATGAATGCAATCTATTGACTGGGGGGAGAACCTCTAGGGAATCTAGGATGGAAAGGGACCTGGGGGTCCTGGTGCAAGCAAAGCAAACAGAATATTGGTATGCATTAAAAAGGGATTAACTCCAAAGACAGAACGATAATTCTCCCGCTACACAAGACTCTGGTTAGGCCGCACCTGGAGTATGCTGTCCAGTTCTGGGCAGCAGTCCTCAGGAAGGATGTGCTGAAACTGGAAAGTCTCCAGAGAAGGGCAACACAACTAATAAAAGTCTGGAGTAAAAGGTTATGAGGAAAGGTTATGAGCACTGAACTTGTTTTCTCTACAGAAGAGACGCTTGAGAGGGGATAGGATTTCTCTTTTTTTTTTTTTTTCAATTAACAATTTTTTATTGTTCTTAAAAACAGGTATGTTGCCATAAAGAGAGAGA
The DNA here is from genome assembly GCA_028564925.1 of Lithobates sylvaticus. NCBI lineage: Eukaryota > Metazoa > Chordata > Amphibia > Anura > Ranidae > Lithobates > Lithobates sylvaticus. The sequence goes on from CM053028.1 coordinate 168,788,005, forward strand.
AAAAATAATAAACAGAAGAGAGATAGGGAGGGGTGGGGGAGATGGTATGGCTCGTCCATCAGCTCAGGGTGGATCCTCTCGCCTGTGCCAGTCCTCCCATATTTGGTCGTGCAATTCTAATCTATCCTGTAATCTAGCTGTCATTTTTCCCCATCAGCTCTGTATCTTTTATTCTGGTGTAAAGATCTGCTTGGCAGGGTGGAGCATTTTTTTTCAACCAAGCATCTCGCAGCCATCAGGACATGTCTAAGAAGTTTTTTTGAATGTTTGGGGATCTTTAGGGGTGATACTCCTAGGAGGAACGATTTTGGGGTCCTGGGCACCTGTACCCCCAGGAGACGGGACAGCAGAGCCTGTACTCCCGTCTAGAAAAGGTATTATTTTGGGGCACGTCCAATAGATGTGAAATAGGGTTCCCCTGGCAATGCCAGCATCTGTCTGAGCTAGAGGGATAAATAGCGTGGAGGACATCTGGTGTCAAGTACCAAAAATAGAGGATTTTATAGGCGTTTCTTTATAGAGTGTGCAAAAAGAGGTTTTTGCTGCCTGAGACCAGATCGTCTGCCATGTTGTCTCTGGGATTTCCTCTCCCAACATCTTTTCCCAGCAAAGAATATATGCATGTTTACCCTGGGTGGGGAAGGAATAAGAGCTCAGCAGCCTATATATATATATATATATATATATATATATATATATAAATATATATATGCTTATATATATATATATATATATATATCTGATATAAAACCTCGGCATGCTGATCCATCCAGCACTAGACTCTGAAATGGCGTTGGCGTGGAAAATTGGAGGTTTCGGGGCAAATGACTGGGCATAATGTCTTATTTATAAGTAACCATAGAACTCCTGATGTGGTATGTCCAATTTTTTTTGGAGTTCGGCAAATGATAGCATCTTGCGTGTGCAAGGGTGCACCAGATGGCCAAAGTGAAATAAGTTTTGTGTCGCCCAAGGTGAGGACATCTGGTGAGTGAGACCAGCAGGCATTCTGGGGTTGTAGAGAAAAGAGGTTAGAGGGGATCTCTCCGAGCTTAGGGCATGTGCTCGGAATAATTAGCACCAGAGTAATCTAAGGTGAAACATAGGTCCTAAAGTTGGGCCGAGGTCACCTCCACATTTGCGTTCCAGAGCAGACTGTTTGGGTGTATGGGTGCAAGCCATATTTTTTCGATTTCCGTCCACCTGTTATATGATCGTTGGGGGAACCAGGAAGTCAAGGCGCGCAGCTGGGCAGCTTGGTAGTATTTAACTAGGTCGGGAAATGCCAGCCCGCCGTCGGTACGGGACGCTGTCAGGACTGGCCGAGGTATCCTATGACTTCTATAATTCCAGACAAAGCGTATTAAGTCCGCCTGAAGTTTCCGCAAGTCTGCATATGGGATTGGGATGGGTAGTGTTTGGAAGGGATAAAAGGAGTTTGGGGAGGATGGTCATCTTAATAGAGGCCACCCTTCCTAGGAGGGAAATGTGGTAAACCTTCCATTTCTGCAGTAGGTCTCTTATGGACCGGAACAGAGGAGGAAAGTTGGTTCGGAATAAGGTAGTGTAGGTCGGGGTGATCTGGACCCCCAAGTATTTCAGGGCTGTCTTCCAGTGGTAGGGGAAACATTGCTGTAAGTGTTGTACCTCTGCAGTCAGGATGTTAATAGGGAGGGCCTCCGATTTAGTCGTGTTTATTTTGTAGCCGGAGAGGGATTTGGAGAGATAGAGTTCAGCGTGTAAGTTGGGGAGTGAGGTACTGGGTTGAGTCAAGGTAAGTATGACCGGGTTTCTATGGATGGACGCCGACAGGGGCTTAACGCATAATGCGAATAATAGCGGTGAGAGTGGGCACCCCTGGCCTGTGCCATTTGCTATCGGGAAAATGGGGGACAGGGCAAAGGGGGTCTTTACCTGGGATGTGGGATTAGTGTATAGATGCCGGATGGCTTGCAGGAAGGGACCCCAGAACCCCATATGTCTGAATGTGGCGCACAGGAAAAGCCAGCCTAGGCGATCGAACGCCTTTTCTGCGTCCAGCCCGAGGGCTAGCGTTTCAAGTTTAACCCTGTTAAACATCGATTAGGTCAATAATCCGTCTTGTGTTGTCCCCTGCTTGGCGTAGGGGCACAAAGCCCACCTGATCCTTATGTATCAAGGAGGGCAGTATCAGGTTTAGTCGCATTGAGAGGAGTTTAGTAAAAAAATTTTAAGTCAGCGTTTAGGAGTGCGATTGGCCTGTAGCTAGCACATAAAGAGAGATCTTTGTCCGGTTTGGGGATCAGTGTGAGAAATGATCTCTGCATGTCCGAGGGGATAGGGGTTAGTTTAAGAGGGGATATGATTTCAATGTACAAATACCGTACTGGTGACCCCACAACAGGGATAAAACTTTTCCACGTAGAGGCATTTATTAAGACACGTGGCCATTCACTAAAATTAGAAGAAAATCGGTTTAAACTTAAACTGCATAGAGGGTTTTTTACTGTAAGAGCGGTAAGGATGTGGAATTCCCTTCCACAGGCAGTGGTTTCAGCAGGGAGCATCGATAATTTAAAAAAACAATTAGATAAGCACCTGAAAGACATACATACAGGGATATACAATGTAATACTGACATAAAATCACACACATAGGTTGGACTTGTGTCTTGTTTCAAACTCGCCCTACTATGCAACTACTATGTAACTATGTAATTCCATGCCAAATCAGTGATCATCCGTACCAATTCCATGCCACATCAGTGATCATCAGTGCCACTACAGTGCCTCACAAAAAGTGTAATAGGTAGTCAAGTTAAATTTAAAATATATGCCCTTAGAACACCTGCTGGTGCTCCCTTCATGTTGGGCCTCTGTATGTGGCCAGGCTGTGCAAGTCTCACACATGTGGTATCGCCGTACTCAGGAGGAGTAGCAGAATGTATTTTGGGGTGTCATTTTTGCTATGTACATGGTATGCGTTAGAAATATCTTATCAAATTTGACAACATTGTGTAAAAAAAAATGTAAATAAAATAAAAAAATAAAAAAGCATTTTCATTTTCTTTCCACATTTTACAAAAACTTGTGGAATAAAAATGACATTCCAAAAGACTCATGCCTCAGAAATATACGTTGGGGTACTTTCCAAAATGGGGTTATTTTTTTGGATGTTTCCATTGTCACGGTACTCCAGGGCCTTCAAAAAGGCAAGAGGTAATCAAGATATAAATGTGTATTTTATGTCCCTAGAGCGCCTGACGGTGCTCCGTGCATGCTGGGCCTTTGTATGTGGCTAGGCTGTAAAAAAAAGTCTCACACATGTGGTATCGCCAAACTCAGGAGTAACAGAATGTATTTTGGGGTGCAATTTTTGGTATGCATATGCTGTGTGTGAGAAATAACTTGTTAAATGTGACAATTTTGTGAAAAAAAGAAAAAGAAAAAAAAAATTATCTTAATTTTGGAAAGAATTGTGGGGAAAAAATTACAACTTCAAAATACTCACCATGCCTCTTTTTTTTTCAAATAAATTTTATTAGTTTTCTTGTAATTTTTAAAGTTAGAGTAACATACAACCAAGGTTACTGGATAACCTATACAAACTCTGCTGAATAGTAGAATAGCGAATAATAGAAATTGCTACCAGGAGGAGGGATGGGAGAAGAGAGGAAAGAAGAAAGAAGAAAGGAGCAGTTAGAGGTGGGAGAGAGAAGTGAAGGAAGGTTGTGAGATGAAGGCGGAAGGAGACGCCGACTAAGGATAGCAAATGCCATCCCCCTTCCCCAGTTTCAAACCCAGAAAAATATGTACATATGTGGACAGAAATAACATTTCATTCTCAAGAATATCGATTCTGTAGATCTTAACAGACAGCAAGTTAACACATAATGTAATCGTCCATGGCAAAGAATGGCTAAAATGTTTTCACAGGAAGAAAGTTTTTTGGTGTCGAGACTTATGAAGAGGATAGGCATGTCTGCCTATGGAGTAGGGTTCAAAGGCGTGGTATGATTTTGATCGATGTGCGGGAAAGTCGAGTACAGGTGATTTTTTTCCGGAGGTGTCAGACAATAGTCGATAAGGGATGACTATTTTCTCGTGAGTTTGATGTTGGGCCAAGTATGTTGGATCATGGCATCCAATTTTTCTTGGAAGAGCAGGGATTTGAGGGGACTTATTGTTCCTGACAGTGTCAGAGGAGTGGAAACAATCCAATGGTTAAGGATATTTCTGCGGGCTATGAGCAGTGTTAGAAGGATCCATTGACGGTTTCCTTGGGGTGGCAGATTAGCCGTGTATGGGGCTTCTGGTTTTGAAGGGAGATATCCAAACAGGAGGAGCATAGGGTCTCTCGGGTTGCCAGTTAGTCACTTCGTAGATGAATGTGAGAATTGAGGGCCAATAAGTGGTGATCGGTGATCCTTGGGCAGAGCCAAAAGCAGTGAAGTAATGATGGTTTACGGAGAGAACACCATGGACAAAATGATCCAGCAGGGGGGGGGGGGGGGGTTGACTCATTGAAAAGGGTAAGTAGGGTCTGTGCATTAGCTTGAATTGAGTTTCCCTCCAGGATTCATTCGGTGCAAGTCTTCTGATGGCTCTGTAGCCCATGAGGATGTTATCTATATTGATTTGACCAGTTAGGTCTGTCATCCAGGAACTAATTGAAGTGTCATGGAAAGGTTTCGCAAATTTTCCGTTAAGAGGGTGATATAAGTCCGAGATAGAGTATCTATGCTCTTCAAGCAAAGTATCCAAAAAGGATGATCGGAATCTGATGTTTTTCCTTGGCCAGGTCTTGCTGATGAAGTCCGAGAACTGGGAGACCGGAAGGAAGTGATGGGTTAAATTATTTCGCTATAAGGTGAAAGGGTTTAAGGGTACCATTTTCGCAGTGGTATAGATAATGAGCTTTGGTGAGCCCTTTGTCTTTTCATTTGGAAAAAGGTTCGTACTGTAGGCTGAGTGGGAACATGGGGTTGCCTCGAATTGGAAGGAATTTAGATACATGAGGTGAGAGGCCTAATTTTTTCCTCACTCTCCACACAATTATCGTATCTCTGAACATCAGGTTTTGTTTGATATGGCTCGGAATTTGTCGCAAAGAGCAATGTAGGAGTGCTGACAGATTTATTGGGTGGGCCATGGCAGCTTCCAGGTCATAGTTGGAATATTTAGATGATTGTGATAGCCAGTCCAAGCCTGATCTTAATAAAACATGCAAGATTGTGTTTGATGTTTGGAAGACTGGCTCCCCCTTCACTCTTTGGGAGAATGAGTTTTGTTAGCGCAATGCGCAGTTTACCCTTTTTCCATAAAAAGGCAGTGATTGCCTTATTTAAAGACTGTACATCTTTATGTTTAAGTAGTAGTGGTAAAGTTTGTAGCAGGTATAAAAGACGAGCAAAGCTTACAATTTTGAAGAGTGTGCATCTCCCAAAGAGTGATAGCGGAAGGTTGGACCAGGTCTCCAGTTCGCCCACAATTTTTCTAAATCAAAGGAGGGTAGTTTAGGTGGTAAAGAGATGATGGCTCCTTCCCTATTTTGATGCCCAAATAGGTAACATGCTTATTGTTTATGTGGAAAGGAGAGGAAGACATCCACAGTCGTGATGTTTGTGTACTCAGCGGAAGAATTTCACTTTTGGCAAAATGAATTAATTCTCAGACCACCAGAGCACTTGCGGAATGAGTTGAAAATATTTAGTATGACAGGAATATCTGATTGGGGGACGACGTAAACAGCAGAATGTCGTCTGTGACAGGGCGGCACGCAATTCCTCGCATCCAAAAGGGATTCCGTGAATGGGGCCTGTGGTATTAAGGTATCGCGATAGGGGCTCGATGGCCAGATTAAATAGCAAGGAAGAGAGGGGGCATCCCTTGTTCCTTTGTGTAGTCTTATAGGGTTAGACTGGGTTCCTGATGCTATTACTGTGGCTGTCGAGGATGAATACAAGTTGTGTATGAAATGGTAAAAAGGGCCTGATATGCCAAATCTTTGCATTACTAGGGATAGCCATTGAAAAAGGTTGTCTAAGGCCTTTTCGTTGTCTAAAGTCATAATTGCTACGTCTTCCGAGGGGTGTTTTGCATACTCTAAAAAGGTGGCTAAGACCTTTCTTAGGTTGGAAGCAGACGATCTGCCTTTGGTGAACCCAGACTGCACGCAGTGAATAAGAGAAGGCATGATGTTTGCCAAACGGGTAGCTATTATCTTGGATAGTATTTTGGAGTCAACGTTTAACAGTGATATTGGGCGATACGATCCTGGGTTCTGTGGGTCTTTACCTTTTTTTGCAAATCAGTCACATGTTTGCTAGATGTCCTGTTGGAAGATATGGGCCTCTGTCCCATATTGAGTTGTACACCAATAGGAGAGAGGGGGTGATTGAGTCTCTGAGTAGTTTAAAAAATTTGGGGGTGTAGCCATCGGGACCTGGGGCCTTACCATTCGAGAGGCCGCTGATGGAGGTCTCACTTTCCTCTGCAGTAATAGGGGCATCTAACCAGTGTGCCACCTCTGCATATTCTATTGTTTCAGGGGCATATAGGTTGGAATAGAATGATTCCAGAATTTTACTTATGTCCTTGGGGGACGTGGAGAGTGTGCCATCAGGATGGGGTAGGGCGTTGATGTGGGTTGGCATGAAGGTGCCTTTGGTGAGCCTGGCTAGTAGCTTCCCAGCCTTATTGCCATATTTGTGATAATGTAGCCGAGTATGGGACATTTTCATACACTCTAGGTTGTGTGCCCAGGAATCAAAAGATTCCTTAGCTTCCTGCCATGCCTTACGGTTTTCTGGTGTATTTCGGTCATTTAGTCGTTGTTGGGCTGTCCTTAATTTGTCACTGGCCTCCAAATAGTGTCTTTGGGTAGATTTCTTGTGGGGCGATGTAAATAATATAATCCTTCCCCTGAGGAACGCCTTCCCTGCCTCCCAAAATAAATTAGGGTTGTCTTCATGTGGGCTATTGTTGTGCGAGTATTCCAGCCAGGCCTCGCGAAGCACTGCTTTGAAATTGGTATTTTGGGGTAAGTGACCCGGAAACCGCCAGTGTCTGTAGTCTGGGCAGGTCTGGAGAGCATCTATGGTAATTGAGATGGGTGAATGGTCTGAAATGGCCATGTCGTGTATAGAAAAGTCCTTGACCCAGTGCAAAAGGGAAGGGGTGCATAGGAAGTAGTCCAGTCTAGCGAGGGAGTCGTGGGCTGGGGAGAAGAAAGTGAATTCTTTATCTAGGGGATGCTGTAGTCTCCATGTATCAATCAGTTGAAGTGCATTTACCATGTGGTAGAAGTGGGTAAGCTGGTCATGAGCGGAAGGCCTTGATCTGTAGTGTGGGCTAGCTCTATCCTCCCTGTTGTGTAAGACTGAATTAAAGTCACCACCTATAAGGTGTGGTGTGCAGATTTCTTGTGTTAGTTGAGAAGCTAGGTTGGTGAAATAAGACCTGTCCGGGTAATTAGGTGCATAGATATTAGTTATCTTCATCTCTCTTGATTTCAATTTCAGGTGAACTAAAATTAACCTACCTTCCTCATCTTTGTCAACTGAGATTAAGTCGTATGTTAGTTTTTTGTGTAGGAGTACAAGTGTACAACCCTTCCCACCCATAGCTTTTGCATTCTGGGGAAATCACTTTCCACCAGGTGCGTCTCCTGAAGCAAGGCTATATCAGTTTTTTTAGATGGTCTGAGGATTTTCATTCTTTTTATCGGGGAGCGAAGCCCCTTCTTTAGTCAGGGATGGGGTAGATAGATTAGGTGGTTGTATGTGGGAATTACTGGTATCATAGGAACGGAGTACAAGTTCATGTAGAACAGTGCAGGGATCTGGATTTGAGATGGGAGGAGCCATCCCTTCTTTAGAAATGTGGGTGTATAAGAGGGAAGGAGGAAAGATGGAGAGAAAATAGTAACTAAAAGATAAAAATATTTACGTACCTTCACGTACCTTCACTTTTTTCCGTAACAAAAAAACACCGGTCCAACCGCAGGCTGTAAGTGGGGTCGGACGTAAGCCCCCACACAATACAGGACGTAGCGGCAGAATTGTCATCCCACCCTGTACTGTGGAAATCTTGTAGCGGTATATCATGGGTGAAAGAACACACCTCCTTTCCCGTGGAAGTATTCAAATCGCACACTATTGCCCAGAGCCAAAGTCGCAGGCGTGCACATTGTAACTTAGTAAGACCGTTCAGATAACAGGAACAGAACACAACATCATAACAGGGAGATTTGCTGTAAAAAAAACTCAAATTAACACGGGGGGAGCTATAGCTTTAGGGCAGCACTTCTTTGGACCTCTCAAAGGTTAGAGGTGTCTGGGGAACAGTAACAGGTAGGGGAGAGGATTTCCACCACCTACGTGTGTGAGGTAATAGTCTAGTGCCATCTTCAGTGAGGTTCTTGCTGATCATTTAGAGGAGGTGGGCTTTAGGCGTTTGGGGGGGGGGGGGGGTCCTTCCTGGGGCTTCATTGCTCCCTGGGCCCAAAGTTCACTTTTTCTGCGTATGTTTCGGATGGGTTTCGCCCGGATGTGGATGAGAGAGTGCGCATAATTGTGCTCGCTTTCTCCGGCGAGTGGAAGGTGAGCTGTTCTCCATCTGAAGCTTGTAGGTGGAGAGTTGCTGGGTAGGCTAGAGTAAAGCGAATGCTCCTTTTGTATAGCTCTGCACACACAGATTGGAATTCTTTGCGTTTGCGTGACACTTCGGCAGAATAATCCGCGAAAAGGAGGAGCTTGTGGCCCTCTACCATGATGGATCTGGCTTTCCAAAAGCCTTGTAGAATGTCCGTTCGATCGGCGTAGTTAAGATATTTTGCTATAATCGGTCTCAGACTCTTGCGGTCAGTTGCAGGGGCTCTGACCCGATGGGCCCGTTCCACGATGCATCTGTGGTGTATTCCGAGGGCTTCCGGAATGACGGAGGCACATAAAATCGAGGAGCGAGCCTTGCTTATGGGATTCAGGAAGGCCGATTATCCTCAGGTTGTTCCTTCTGGAACGATTCTCCAAGTCCTCCATTCAATCATGCAAGTGCTGCTGGACTTAGGAGTATTTTTCCATGGCTGCATTCATATGGTACTGGTCATCTTCTATAGAGGATATGCGCTGCTCTGCCTCTGTCAGCCTGTGGGAGTGCTCTCCCAGCTCCTTTCTCATCTGTAGTATGCCTGCAGATACTGCTCTATGCACAGCGGCCGTTATGGTGGGGGAAAGGAGAGCAGCCACAGCCTAGACAATCTGCTATTAAGAGCTGTGTCTCCCCTGGTTCCCCTGAACACCTTCCTCCATGTCCACAGAGGGGAGTTCTTGTGTGCAGGGGCTGCTTGTTTGCAGAGGGTGATGCCCGCTCTGAGGAGGAGATGAGGGATATGCTGTGGTGGCCATTTTAGTGTTCCCTGAGGGAGAAGGAGATGCGTCCCTCGATCGTGAGCTGGAGTGGGAGTGCGGCTGTGTGAGGTACCGCTCCATGCGATATGTTGCTGGGAGATCGTGCAGGGTTTATGTTGGGGGGGGGGGGTGAGGTACTTTCCTGGATTGTTAGTGTCCCAAGACATTAATCAGGTGTGATCAATTTTCAAAGATTGGCACCATAGCTTGTAGACTCTATAATTTGCACAAAGACCAAATAATATATACTGATTTGAGTTATTTTTACCAAAGATATGTAGCAGTATAAATTTTGGTTAAAATTTATGAAGAGAAATGACTAATTTGCAAAATTGTATAACAGAAACGAGGATAAATACTTTTTTTTACAAAGTTGTCGGTCTTTTTTCATTTTTTCATGCAAAAAAAAAAAAAAAAAAAAAAAGAACCAAGTGGTGATTAAATACCACCAAAAGAAAGCTCTATTTGTGTGAAAAAAAGGACAAGAATTTGGTATGAGTACAGAGTTTGCATGACTGAGTAATTGTCATTCAAAATGTGAGAGCACTGAAAGCTGAAAATTGGTCTGGTTAGGAAAAGGGGATTTAATATTTAATAATATTTTGTTGGTTACTTTTTTTTCCAATGGTGTCATGACTCTTTACTTGGATAGCCACAAAGTCACTCCCTCACTGCAGAAAAGTAAGTCGCCAGGGAGAAAGCGATTGCTCGCTCACCCACTTGATGAAATGGCTAAAACATGCCAACAGGTAAGCGTGTCACCTCCCTGCAGTGTCACCCATAGTGATCCTGTTGCTGGGGAATAAGCTGTGTTCTCACTCGTGCCATGTTGGTATTCTATGCAAGCATCAAGGCTAAAATTAAAGCCAAACTCCAAACTTTTTTTTTTTCCTACGGATTGTGTCCAACAGTGGTCATCTGGTCAAGGAGGTGAGAGAATATAACAGGGACAGAAAAGAAAATTCTATTGTAACCATTGTGGGAAATTGACCACAATTCCTGTTCTACCCAAAAGTTGTCAAAATCAAAAGTCTGTTCCGACACCTGTCAAATATACTTTAATGAAAGAGAAATCTTCCAAGTTGACAGGGTAAAAAAAAAAAAAAAAAAAAAAGTGAGATCCAGGGAAGGCAAGATAAGATATGCTGGCTGTGGATCAGCCCAATCCAGTTCACCTCTCATCCTGGTGGTTTGGGTTACATATAAAGGTTATCCTATGTTAGAACATATTTTCTTGACTAGACATAAAAGCCATCCTTAAGCAGATCTACAGGCCTCTACCCCTCTACAATCCATAGCACAAGTTACAAACTACATATTTCCATTGGAAGTGCATAAAATACCTTGAGCCCAAAGCAGGAGTCGTTGGGTGAACAACGGGTTCAGAGCGCTGAGCCTGAAAAAAAAAAAAAAAAAAAAAAGAAGAAGAACAGAGGAAATGAGCACAGAGCCTGTGGTACTTTTCTGGCATATTGTTTAAAAAAAAAAAAAATAAAAAAAAATAAAAAAGTGCAATTAATGAAGTTTTTAGTTTATCAGTGTGTGTGTGTGTGTGTATACCCCTAGTATCGATTATCAGCAAGAATAAATAATGAAATTTACTTCAGACTAGCCGCCAGTCAGAGGTAGAGAATGAAAAAAACTGGTGCTATATGAGGAAGAACCATAAAGGTCCCTGGTGTTTAGCTGGAGGGCACAGGCACACCATCCAGCTCCACTGCCAGCAGCCTGTCTAACCATATAAGATTCTGAAAGCTGTTGCATCTATGGTTATGTACATTTAGGACACTACGGGGTTGATTTACTAAAGGCAAATCCACATTGCACTACAAGTGCACTTGGAGGTGCAGATCTGAAACGGGGGAAATTTCTGCTGATTTTATCATCCAATCACAAACAAGCAAAAATTGTGTTTTTTATTTTTCTTGCATGTCCCCTAAATCTTGCAGAGATAGAACTCACAGGTATACCTCACAAGTTGGCTATGTTCGCGATTGATATCCTTTTACATATTACCTCACCTCATACTGCTCTGCCTAGTTTTTTTACTGTGGAATTTTGCCTCCCTCTCAGGTTTGCATGTCAATGTAAAATCGCAAGTGTTAAATGTGTCCCTCGAGGAGAGGGTTTACAGCTCTCTCAAGACTCATTTCCCATTTCAGTGGGCTGCCACAATTCCCTATCTGGGTACACAATTAACATCCTCCTATCACACTTTATATGAAGCAAATTACTCACCTCTTACTAAGTCACTTAATCAGTTATGGTCTTCCTGGGATTTCCCCAACATTTGTTGATTGGGTCATATCCACACAGTTAAAATGTATTTTCTCCCGAAATTACGGTAAGCATTTAGGGTGCTCCGGATACTGGTTCCACCCCATGTACTTCGTACACTGCAACACCTAATACGCAAGTTTATCTGGGGCCCTTGCAGACCCCTCCTGAATAAACCAATTACTTTACAAGCCAAAACTTGCAGGAGGTCTGGGGGTCCCCAAGATCTTATTTTATTATAAGGCAGTGCAAATTTTACCTATGGCTCAATTTCACCTATGGCTCAATTGTGTGCTGAGAGGGTTGCTCTACAGTGGACTTACCTTGATATGATGTATACAGACCCCGCTCCCATCTCCGCTATTCATTGAATACCCTATTTACTTTGCCCAAAGGGACTCAATCCAGTCCTGTCACATACCCTGGGACTCAGTTAAATATTCGGCTGGGCAGATTTCTACGCATCTCCCATTGTTACCTCTTTTCAATTGTCCCCTTTTTCCTCCGGGACAGGAAAACCCACAGGAGTATAGGTGTAATATGTTTTTGATGTATGAATTCAGGAAATATGTTTTTTGGTTTTCCATGTTTGTTTTGTTTTATAATGTATCTGCGATGAAGAAAAATACTAATAGACAGATAATAAAAAAATTAATTGATTAACAGTGGTGGCAGCAGCATAAGTTTACAACTGTTCGTTCTCTCTTAACTGCATAGGGTATTCAATCTTTCCAATCTCTTAAGGAACCTTATTCAATATCAGATTCGGAGAGGTTCTGATATTTACAAATTTATCATCTACTAGAGTCCAGATCTGCGCTTCCTCCTGCCCCCTGGCCCGCTGAAAGGCTGACAGTCGGTGGGAGGGGGACCCGAGACAGGACACACAGGCTGATATCTGTGCAAAGGAGGCAGAGATTGAAAGGGGGCAGTGGTGATAGAGAGGTAAAAGGGGGCCATAATTGCAAGAGACACTGTGATTGGGGGGGGGGGGGGGGGGGGGGGGGGGGGTGTAAATGTTTGCTGAGATTTTGCTGCTGTTCCATCATTGCGATCAGTGAGGGTGTTCTCGTATGAAGTAATCACAAATTAGAGTGCAGAAATAGGGCAAGTGTGTTTGTGAATAAATAATTATTAGAATATGCAGCTTATTAGTGTGTGTGTGTGTGTGTGTGTGGATGTGCAGGTCATCCAAAGAAACCCATTAGCATTTACCGTCTCAGGCTCCATCTTGTCCGGTTTATGTTCTCGATTTTGTAAGGTCATTAAAGCCATTTTGGCCGCAATGTTAGCAGCTGTTCTTTTCTTTTTATCTTCTCCTTCTCCAACCTTTTCATTGTTGACAAAAACAGAATAAGTGAATCTAAAAAGATAAAAAATAAAAACGCATTAAAAAAAAAAAATCAACATAAATCCAACCAAAGAGAAAGAAAGAGGCAAGTAGCAGGAGCTTAGTCGCTGCATATTTTCTGCTCTTATGTTTCAGACCAAGATATTGTAACATAAGGAGACCCCAGATCACTTCACTTCCAGTACACAGTCAATGTCATCACTTTGTACATAAATAATAAAATGTAAATACTTTTTACCACTCCCATCTCCCGTGCTTGCATGCAAACACAGGCATATGTACAGTTGTGTTCATACATACCCTGGCAGAATTTATGATTTCTTGGCCATTTTTCAGAGAATATGAATGATAAAACAAAAACGTTTTTTTCACTCATGGTTAGTGTTTGGCTGAAGCAATTTATTATCAATCAACTGTGTTGACTTTTTTTTTTTTAAATCACAATAATGACAACAGAAACTACATAAATGACCCTGATCAAAAGTTTACATACCCCAGTTCTTAATATTGTGTATTGCCCGTTTTAACATCAATGACAGTCTTTTGTGGTATTTGTGGATGAGGCTCTTTATCTTCTCATATGGTAAAGCTGCCCATTCTTCTTGACAAAAAGCCTCCAGTTCCTGTAAATTCTTGGGCTGTCTTGCATGAATGCAAATGTTCCTCCAGAATTTTTTGAGAACATACTGCATTCATCTTGCCATCAATTTTGACCAAATTGCCTGTGCCTTTGTAGCTCGCACATCCCCAAAACATCAGCACACAGTAGAAATGGTGTAACTTTAAAAGGCCTTGTTGACTCCTCTCCAAATGTAGCTTTTATGATTGTGGCCAAAAAGCTAAATTTTGGTCTCATCACTCCATACGACTTTGTGCCAGAAGGTTTGAGGCTTGTCTCTGTGCTGTTTGGTGTATCGTAAGTGGAATACTTTGTGGCATTTGCGTAGTAATGTCTTTATTTTGGCAACTCGACCATGCAGCCCATCTTTCTTCAAATGCCTCCGTTTTGTGCATCTTGAAACAGCCACACAACGTTTTCAGAGAGTCCTGTATTTCACCTGAAGTTATTTGTGGGTTTTTCTTTGCATTCCGAACAATTTTTCTGGCAGTTGTGGCTGAAATTTTAGTTGGTCTACCTAACCGTGGTTTGGTTTCAACAGAACCCCTCATTTTACACTTCTTGATTAAAGTTTGAACACTGCCGATTGGCATTCTCAATTCCTTGGATATCTTTATAGATCCTTTCCTGTTTTATACAGTTTAACTACATTTTCCCGCAGATCCTTTGACAATTCCTTTGCTTTCCCCATGACTCAGAATCCAGAAACGTCAGTGCAGCACTGGATGCAAGGGTCTGTCAGGAGTCCAGAAACTCATTGACCTTTTATGTAGACACACTAATTACAAGAAAACAGATCACAGGTGAGGATGGCTACCTCTAACAGTCATTTAAACCCCTGTGTGTCAACTTGTGTGCATGTTATCAGGCCAAAATCACCAGGGTATGTAAACTTTTGATCAGGGTCATTTGGGTAGTTTCTGTTGTGATTATGATTTAAAAAAGTGTAAACACAGTTGATTGATAATAAATGGCTTCAGCCAAAAACTAACCATGAATGAAAGAGAAGTTTTTGTGTTATTCATATTCTCTGAAAAATGGCCAAGAAATCATAAATTCTGCCAGGGTATGTGAACTTATGCGCACAACTGTATATACAGTAGTTACATAGGTTGAAAAAAGACACAACTCCATCTAGTGCAACCAAAAAATAATAATAATAATAATACAATCTCATATACATAATCCTTTAGTTGATCCAGAGGAAGGCGAAAAACCCCAGCAAAGCATGCTCCAATTTGCTACAGTAGGACAAAAAAAATCCTTCCTGATCCCCCGAGAGGCAATCAGATTTTCCCTGGATCAACTTTACCTATAAAATGTTAGTATCCAGTTATATTATGTACATTTAGGGGAGAATTTAAAGCAATCTACTGAGCTTGCCAGAACCACCTCTGGAGGGAGTCTATTCCACATTTTCACAGCGCTTAGAGTGAAAAAAACCTTTCTGTATTCGGGAGAGTCTTTTTTCCTCTAGACGTAAAGAGTGCCCATTTGTTCTCGGTTGCGCCTTGTCCGCCGTGATGACCCTAAAGTGAATAACTCAGAACCAAGTTCACCATATGGACGACTTATGTATTTGGACATGTTAATCCCCTCCTCTGAAGAGGGAATAGATTCAGTTCCTGTAATCTTTCCTCATAGCTGAGCTCTTCCATGCCTCTTATCAGTTTGGTTGCCCTTCTCTGCACTTTCTCCAGTTCCCCGATATCCTTTTTGAGAACTGGTGCCCAAAACTGAACTGCATATTCCAGATGAGGTCTTACTAATGATTTGTACAAGGGCAAAATTATATCTCCCTCTCTGGAGTCCATACCTCTCTTAATACAAGAAAGGACTTTGCTCGCTTTGGAAACCGCAGCCTGGCATTGCATGCTATTATTGAGCTTATGATCTACCAAAACCCCAGATCATTCTCCACCATCGATTCCCCCAGTTGTACTCCCCCTTGTATGTATGATGCATGTATATTCTTAGCCCCCAAGTGCAAAACTTTACATTTATCAACATTAAACCTCATTTGCCACCTACTGTAGTTGCCCACTTAGACAGTGCATTGAGGTATGTAAACGGCAATCGCTCCACACACGAGGTATCGCCATGAACGTCACAGCGTGATAAATAATTCACCACCATGCTTGACTGTAGGCAAGACAAACTTCTCGTTGTACTCCTCACCTGGTTGCTGCGACACACACTTGGCACCATCTAAACCAAATAGGTTTATCTTGGTCTCCTCAGACCACAGGACATGGTTCCAGTAATCCATGTCCTTAGTCTGCCTTTCTTCAGCAACCTGTTTGCAGGCTCTTGTTCATAAACTTTAGAAGAGGCTACCTTCTGGGACGACAGCCATGCAGACCAATTTGATGCAGTGTGCGGCGTATGGTCTGACAGGCTGACCTCCCACCCCTTCAACCTCTGTAGCAATGCTGGCAGCACTCATACATCTATTTCCCAAAAACAATCTCTGGATATGACACTGAGCACATGCACTCAACTTCTTTGGTCAACCATGGCGAGGCCTGTTCTGAGTGGAACCTGTCCTGTTAAACTGCTGTATGATCTTGGCCACTGCGCTGCAGCTCAGTTTCAGGGTCTTGCCAATCTACTTATAGCCTAGGCCATCTTTTTGTAGAGCAACAATCCTTTTTTTCAGATCCTCAGAGAGTTCTTTGCCATGAGGTGCCATGTTGAACTTCCAGTGACCAGTAAGAGAGTGAGAGGGCTAAAACCAAAATTTAAACACACCTGAGGCATTGTAACACTAACGAGTCACATGACACCAGGAGGCCAATTGGACCAATTTACATGAATGCAAACAGTATATTATATATATTAAAACAATGACTCATTCCATTGTGTGTCCACACGCATGTGTATATATACATACAATTTTTCAATTTTTAAACCATTAATTTTTCCCCGTTCTCTTCATTATTATTGTTGTTATTTTTTCTTCATCATATTATTTTTTTTATAATTTTCTTTATTTTTCTCTTTTTCTTTTAAACAAGGACAAAAACTTACATAGAAATGTATTGGAAAGACTGTTCATGTAAGTACAACACAAGATAAATCAATACATTCTATTCCCTCCATCTCTAGACTTCAATAAAATTATATATATAAGTTTAGAGAAACAACTAAGTTAGTAAGTGAAAAAGGTAGGATTGAGAGGTTGAAAACGAGGTAAGACCTCCCTCTAGATTCCACCCCCCCCCCCCCTGTACTTTTGTGCCTGACCCTAGGACGACGCTATCCCAAGACCTGGCCGAGATACAACTACTACCTTCTAATATTTCACATACTTACCCTATTTGCAGTTCATTTTCATTTCCCTCCTTGCTCCCCCCCCCCACCAATAAAACAAAAAAAAAAAAAAAAAAAGGAAAAAAATTATGTTTTTTTTCCCCCATCATCATATTATTATCCTTTCTTCACATTCTATTTAATTTTCAGATGATTTTATTCTTATGAAAATTGATTGGTTAAATCAGGGGTCATCAACCCCCGGGCCGCGGCCCACTACCGGGCCGTAGCGTCTTTGCAGCCGGGCCACGGCAGGATGTAAGGCACCAGTGTATCAGAGAGGAAATGGGGCGGGCGAATAAGAGAAGCGGGTTGCGAGCGGTGATGACATCTTTCTCCGCCCGCCAAGCATCACCACTTTTCCGCCCTCACAGCATGCGGAATGTCAGCGGTGCGGCGGGGAGCAGAGAGAGAGAATATCATCTCTCCCTGCCCGCCTAGCATCACCGCTCTTCCGCCCTCACAGCCTACAGAATGTCAGCGGTGCGGCGGGGAGCAGAGAGAGAATATCATCTCTCCCTGCCCGCCTAGCATCACCGCTCTTCCGCCCTCACAGCCTACAGAATGTCGGAGGTGCGGCGGGGAGCAGAGAGATAACATTAGCTCTCAGTGCCCGCTCCGCATCACCGCTCTTCCGCCCTCACTCAAGAAATACCACTGAACCAGTGTCACCAATGCAGTGACAATCCTCATCTGGTGGCACTGGCAGGTGATGGGGCATTCCTTATCTGGTGGCACAGGCAGGTGATGTTGCAACTGGCATCCCTCAACTGGTGGCAGGCAGCATGGCAAGTGGCATTCCTTAACTGGTGGTAGGCAGCGTGGCAAGTGGCATTCCTCATCTGGTGGCACAGGCAGGTGACGTGGCAAGTGGCATTCCTCATCTGGTGGCACAGGCAGGTGACGTGGCAAGTGGCATTCCTCATCTGGTGGCACAGGCAGGTGACGCGGCAAATGGCATTCCTCATCTGGTGGCAGGCAGCATGGCAAGTGGCATTTCTCATCTGGTGGCAGGCAGTGTGGCAAGTGGCATTCCTCATCTGGTGGCAGGCAGCATGGCAAGTGACATTCCTCATCTGGTGGCACAGGCAGGTGACGTGGCAAGTGGCATTCCTCATCTGGTGGCAGGCAGCATGGCAAGTGACATTCCTCATCTGGTGGCACAGGCAGGTGACGTGGCAAGTGGCATTCCTCATCTGGTGGCACAGGCAGGTGACGCGGCAAGTGGCATTCCTCATCTGGTGGCAGGCAAGCGTGGCAAGTGGCATTCCTCATCTGGTGGCATTCCTCATCTGGTGGCAGGCAGCATGGCAAGTGACATTCCTCATCTGGTCGCAGGCGATGTGGAAAGTGACACACTCAGGGCTCCCACTGATTCTGCATTATGGTGAGTTGAACTATTTCATCTATATTACAATGTAATATAAGAAAATAATGCGCTTCAATCATTCTGACACCATACCAACCACGGTGCCGTGATGATTGAAGTACCAACAGCAGAACACCATCTGTTGCCCACAAAATTTGCTTACCCCCCCCCCCCCCCCTGCGTGTGCGTACACCCCCCCCCCCCCTCGCCGGGCCTTGGCACAAATTTCTTCCACCCAGCCGGTCCCTGGTGCCAAAAAGGTTGGGGACCACTGGGTTAAATGATTCACCAGGTGACTGATTAATTGATTAAATAATACATTTTCTACCATACCGCCATGTATCATTGTCCATCTGCTTCTTTAAATTTTAATGTTAATTTCTTTTAACCACTTCAGCCCCGGACCATTTGGCAGCTCAATGACCGGAGGACTTTTTACAATTTGGCACTGCGCTGCTTTAACTGGTAATTGCGCGGTCATACAATGTTGCACCCCAACAAAAGTTGCGTCCTTTTTTTCCCACAAATAGAGCTTTCTTTTGATGGTATTTGATTGCCTCTGCGATTTTTATTTTTTGCGCTATAAATGGAAAAAGACCGAAAATTCTAAAAAAAAAAAAAAAATGTTTCTACTTTTTGTTATAATAAAAATCCAAAAAAAACGAAATTTTAGTCATACAGTTAGGCAAAATTTATTCAGCCACATGTCTTTGGTAAAAAAAATGTCAATAAGCGTATATTTATTGGTTTGTGCAAAAGTTATAGCGTCTACAAACTAAGGTAAATTTTCTGTAACTTACGCAGCTTTTTGTTTATCGATTGCCCATCTCATTTCTGGAGGTGCTAAAATGGCAGGGCAGTACAAACCCCCCCCCCCCCCCCAAATTACCTTATTTTGGAAAGTACACACCCTAAGGAAATTGCTAAGAGGCATGTTGAGCTCATTAAATATTTTTTTTTTTGTCCCAAGTGATTGAATAATGATTGTATTTTACAAAAAGTTGTAACTAAATGATATATTGCTCACACATGCAATGGCTATTTGCTGAGAGGCATATTGAGTCCATGGAAGATTTTATATTTTGCCACAAGTTGTGGGAAAAAGGAAAAACTTTTTTTTTGCACAAAGTTGTCACTAAATGATATATTACTCACACATGCCATGGTTGTATGTGGATTTACACCCCAAAATACATTCTGCTGCTTCTCCTGAGTTTTTGGGAGCCTAGCCGCATACGGGGCTCCAAAAACCAATCACCGCCTTTAGGATTTCTAAGGGCGTAAATTTTTGATTTCACTCCTCACTACCCATCACTGTTTTGAAGGCCATAAAATGCCAAGATGACACAAAACCCCCCCAAATGACCCCATTTTGGAAAGTAGACACCCAAAGCTATTTACTGAGAGGCATTGTGAGCATTTTGCAGCTCTCATTATTTTTTGAAAATGAAGAAAGAAAAGAAAAAAAAAAAACATTTTTTTTTTCCTTTTTCAATTTTCAAAACTTTGTGACAAAAAGTGAGGTCTGCAAAATACTCACCATACCTATCAGCAAATAGCTTGGGGTGTCTACTTTCCAAAATGGGGTCATTTGGGGGGGGGGGGGGGTTAACTATCCTGGCATTTTATGCACAACATTTAGAAGCTTATGTCACACATCACCCACTCTTCTAACCACTTTTTGTTTACATGAAGAAAAAACAATTTTTTGCAAGAAAAATTTTTTTGCAAGAAAATTACTTTGAACCCCCAAACATTATATATACTTTATATTTATAGAGGAGGTCTACTGCAAAAATGACTGCCCTTGATCTGACGTTCGCGGTGATACCTCACATGCATGGTGCAATTGCTGTTTACATTTAACGCCAGACCGACGCTTGCATCCGCCTTTGTGCGAGAGCAGGGGGGGGACATGGGTGCTTTTTTTTTTTTTATAATTTTTATTGTTATCTCAGGGAATGTAAATATCCCCTATGATAGCAATAGGTAGTGACAGGTACTCTTTTTTGAAAAAATTGGGGTCTATTAGACCCTAGATCTCTCCTCTGCCCTCAAAGCATCTGACCACACTAAGATCGGTGTGATAAAATGCTTTCCCAATGGCGCTGTTTACATCCGGTGAAATCGAAGTCACAAAATGCTCGTAGCTTCCGGTTTCTTAGGCCATAGAGATGATTGGAGCCGTTCTGATCTCTGATCAGCTCTATGGTCAGCTGACAGAACCACCCTCTGCATTCTCAGGTTCCCTGTTGGGACAGGAGAGCCAGAGAAAACCATGGAAGACGGTGGGGGAGGGGGGGGGGGGGGGGGACATTCCTTCCCACTGCTTGTAAAAGCAGTCTAGAGGCTAATTATCCGCTAGGATTGTTTTTACATGAAAGCCGACCGCTGGCTGAAAAGAATGATACCAAGACGATACCTAAACCCGCAGACATCATTCTAGTATAAACACTCAAAGTCCAGCAACATATGAGTACGTTGCTGGTCCTTGTTGGGCATATATTGTAATCTTTTTTTTTTCATGCAGCCTGTGGGCTGAACGAAAAAAAGAGATTGATTGGTGGGTATGCCCACCATTAGAATAGCTCCCTTCATCCACCCACTTCTAGCACTATGGGCTCAATGGGCCTGTCTGTCTTCTTCTTGGTGGCAGCGTGACACTACTCGTGCTTGCCACCTCGCCAGCTTGAACTGCACTTATGGGACTGGCCACTTCACCAAGTGTTACTGCAGTGCTGGATGTATGACTAGGATGTACTAGGCCGCTGGTGCTTGCCAGTTCACCAGAAGGAATAACGGCGCTAGTACTGGCTCTCTGCTCCATACGAGGGACCTGCGGTTCTTGCACTTCAACGACAGCAGAAGAAGATCAGGGTCTGGTATGCCTGACCTTGGCAGGGACCACAACTCTGTCTTTAGAGCTATCTGTCAGGGTGCCGCGGCTGTCAACAGGTTCATATTCTGAGCCTGAATCTGAAAGATGAGTAACTTCCACTTCACTATCTGTCATGCTCAGAAACGAGTAGGCATCTTTACTACTGTACCTTCGATTTTCCATTTTGGTCTCTAAATTTACTGGTACAGTAGTGAGACTCACAGGTAAAAAAAGCTCCTGACTGTTAATGACTGCTTCAAACGCTACCAAAAAAACGGTTAGCGTTCGCAGGGATCAGGCCTGCTGTTGCTGCAGTTATGTGTGTTGTGTTTTGTAAGTGACAGTGATCGATTGATACTGCACTTGGGTGGGCTGGGCTGGGCAGAAGGGCTAAACACAGGTGCTAGCATGTATCTGGGCTGATCCCGCTAACACTGTTTTTGGGGAACCCTAAACTGTTGGGGACGCTAATATAGATCTGATCAGATATCGATCCGTTCAGACACTATACTACTAAGCGAGGCGTATGGCGCGTGCGTGGGTGTTAGCGGTACTGGCACTAATCCGACGCTGCCTGGGGCGACGCACATCCTATCTGATGCTAAAACCTAACTTTGATCACCCGCGGGGGGATTAGGGGGTTAAAACTTTATTGGGCAAAATATGGCGGGTGCCCTGACTCTATAAAAAAAAAAAAAAAATCTAGCTAAACTGCATCACCCTTGACACTTATACTGTGATCACAGTGACAGGGGGGTAATCAAGGGGGTTAAACCTTTATTGGAGGGGGTTAGGGGGGTCCCTAAACCTATCTGAGCCTAATACTAATTACCCTAATACTGATTAGTGTCACTAATGACACTACTACCGCGATCAAAAAAAAAAACATCCGATTGCTGTACTGGGTGACACAGTGACAGGTGGTGAAGGGGTTAATTGGGGGGTGATCGGGGGTAAATTGTGTGCCTACGTGACCTGGTGTCAGTGTAGTGTTGTGCAACTCACTGTTCTGATGCTCTCTCCTCCACGAGGAGAGATGACATCACTTCCCCTGTCAGTGTTTACAGTTACACAGACAGGGGAAGGATATCATTCGTCAGGAGTGATCACCAGGTCCAGGCCAGATTTCATTGGCCAGGGCCTGGGGATTCATCAGTTCCTGATCGAATCCGATCGTCACGCCCGGCGCCTCGCCATACAATGACGGTGATTCGCCTGCCTGTGCCATTCTGCCGGTTAATGTTAATAGCTTTTCCTATATTTTAGCTTTTATATCGACTTTTATGTCCAACACATGCACCTTCTGAGCCAGCCACTATCTAGAAATATCCCCTCTCATCTGTCCCGCCCTGTCCCCTGACGCCTTTTGTTGTGGTTATTGCAGCCGAAGGGCAGGCTTAGCGATGCCGCTGGCACGTCCCACTTTATCAGCCATATATAGCCACACTAAAGATGGCCGACGGTACTGCCTGAGGAAGGAGCATGCATGCTCCGAACGCGTGCATCACCTTGTAACCACCCATTAGCAACTACCGGACATAGTGACGTCCGGCTGACAATCTCCCTCTGCTCCCTTCACATCAAGCCTGGAACGCCGCCGAGCTCGACAGGACCGCACTGCACAAAGCCACCCTGGACTCCTGTGACATCTTTGGTCGCTACCTAATGATGTGCCCACAAACAACTGCAATCTAGTGAGTGCAACTATTTGTAAATAAAGTGTGCTTTTATAACTACTACACTCAGATTGGCACTGCTCTTTTGTCTTCTATGTTCCTACAACTAGAGTAACTTCTGCTCCTCAGCTAGCTGCCTTCCAAGTGTGGATTTCCAGATTTTCACTATTCCTGAGGTTATTACCCATGAAAAATCGACTTACTTTGGACTATTCACATCTACTAACCATTTTGTAATTTTCTAATGATTTTAATATTCTTATAATTTAACTGGTAAACATCATTCCTTTACCATTTTTCTCACTTCCCATCGATGCAATATATTTATTTATCATGGTGTATGGTTAGAAGGTTGACTTGCTTTTATCATCCCTGCTTGTGCCTGGGAGTGCCTTGGCGCGACAAACATTGTTGTCTTACTGGTGGTGCGTATTGTCCCTCACCAATCATGGTAAAAAGCCTATGACGTAGGCTCCTTGCCATGTGATCAGCTTTGTCCAATCACAGCTGATCATAGGGTAAACAGGAAATGCCGGTGTTCTGTCACGAAGTGTCCGGCTGTCACCAGGTGTCCGAAGTGTACTGCGCATGCGCAGCACATGCGCAGTACGGAGCATGAAGATTTTCGGAAATTGTCGGAAGATGAACGGCGCCTGTGCCGTGAGTCGAGGTGAAGGCCCCACCATCCAAGCGGACATAGGGTTAGTCAAACTTACAGGGCCCCTCGCGGGCTCGCTTCGCTCGCCACGCTTCGGGCACGGCCTCGCTGCGCTCGGCTCTTTTATATTCTAACTCTATGTCCACCTGGATGGCGGGGCTTGAAAGTGGACTCACGGCGCAGACGCCGTTCATCCTCGGCAATTTTCGGAATATGGGTGTTCTGTGTACTGCGCATGCGCAGTACACAGCGGACACTTCGTGATGGGGGACGGCTAATGATAGTACACCAGTTATCTGCTTTCCTCTCCTAATGCCGACAATGCGTGAGGAGAGGAGAGCCGGTAACTGCCATTCCTCAGTAGGAGACATCTGCACTAGCGATCAGTGTCCTGATTAACAGTGCAGCCCCAACAGTGCCACCTGTCAGTGTCCACCAGCAGTGTCCATAAGTGCTGTATATTAGTGCCTCATCAGCACACATCAGTGAAGAAACATTAAACATTACTATAATAAAAAACAAAAAAAAAATTTTTTTTTTTTTTTTTTTTATTTGTTTGTTTGTTTAGCAAAATGGAAAAACCCAGTGGTGATTAAATACCACCAAAATAATGCTTGATCTGTCTCAAAAAAAAAAAAAAATACAAAATTTTGTTTGGGTACGGCGTTGCATGACCGCGGAATTGTCAAAGTGTGACAGCACTGAAAGCTGAAAATTGGCCTGGGCAGGAAGGGGGTGAAAGTGCCCTGTAGGCAAGTGGTTAAATACTTTGCAAAGCTGCTTATGAATGGCTGAGCGCCACTCAGCCCGACTCCACTTTGTTCCAGTAAGCCTTGGTCTCAAAGCCGGAAGCTAGCACTGTGTACTGCATATAGCGGAAGCTACATACACTTCATGCAATGCTTAGGCCTCAAGCCCATGGGCGTTTTTACCGCTGCGTTTAGAAGCTTTTTTTTTATAGCTTAAAAACGCCTAAACGCCTCTCCCTGTTATTCAATGGCCTCATGCCCACACAGACGTTTTTGAGCTGTAAGTGGCATAGGCGTTTTTAAGCTCCAAAAAAAAACCCAGGACCAGTGCGTTCTGAGACTCCATCACTAGAGCTGTAAAAATGGCAGACGCTAGTAAAAGCTGTTAAATGTGGCTTAACGCTGTATACACAGCGTTAAGCCTTGGCAGGCGTTTCTCTGCCTCTATTCAAAATCAATAATACCCTATGGGATCCCATCGATTTGAATAGAAGTCATACCAGAAGTCGGATCATGATGATCTGACTTGTGGCGCGACTTGTGTGCTAAGGATCTTGAGAGGAGAACCCCCGCCAAAACGGAAAAAAAAATTGGCGTGGGGTTCCTGGTGTTGGTACCAGCTTTACAGCTCATTTTTTATAATGCCCGTGGGCATGAGGCCTTAGAGCCAATGCAGCAGTTAGTAAAGAAAATATAGTTTGTTTGGACCAGCTTGGTCAAAACAAACCATTTAAAGTGACAGGAAACCTGGAGACCAGCTTTAAAGTGGTTGTAAAAGCAGAAGGTTTCCCCCCGCCCCCCCCCCCCATCTTAACCGCTTGCCAACGAGCCGTGTCATCCCGACCAGTAAGAGTTGTAGTCGATGACCGCAGGGCTCCCGCGATCGTGCATAAAACGGCAAGAACCGGGATCTCTGTGTTTACAGAGGGGAGAAGTGACAGATCGTCTGTTCATACAAAGTATGAACAGCGATCTGTCATTTGCCCTAGTCAGTCCCCTCCCCCCTTCAGTTAGAACACACATTAGGGAACACAATTAACCCCTTGGCTGCCACCTAGTGTTAACCCCTCCACTGCCAGTGACCTTTTTACAGTAATCAATGCATTTTTATAGCACTGATCGCTGTATTAAATGCCAATGGTCCCAAAAATGTGTCAAAATTGTCCGATGTGTCCGCCATATTGTCGCAGTCACAATAAAAATAGCAGATTGTCGCCATTACTAGTAAAAAAAAAATAATAGAAATATCCACTATTTTGTAGACTTTTTTCTTACCAAAAATATGTAGAAGAATACATATCAGCCTAAACTGAGAAAAAAATAGCTTTTCTATAGCAAAAAGTACAAAACATTGTGTTTTTATTTAAAAAAAATGGCCGCTCTTTTTTTGTTTATAGTGCAAAAAAATTAAAACCGCAGAGATGATCAAATACCACCAAAAGAAAGCTCTATTTGTGGGGGGAAAAAAGGACGTCACTTTTGTTTGGGTACAACGTCGCACGGCCGTGCAATTGTTAGTTAAAGCGACGCAGTGCCGAATCGCAAAAAGTGCTCTGGTCAGGAAGGGGGTAAAATTTAAAAAATGGAGTTACTTACCGGTAACATCCTTTTCCGGGAGTCTTTCAGGACAGCAACCTATGAGAGACCTCGGCTCCTCCCTTCTCAGGAAACACCGCCCAGCCTAGATTTAAAAGGCCTGCTTCCCCGCCAGCTCCTCAGTTCTTCAAGAGCAACTCCGGCCAGCTGGGGAGACACAAGAACACGTCATAATAACTTACATATCTTACCTGACGGTCTCATGCGATGACCTCTTCTATGTCCAACAAAATTGGGTGGGTACCGGTGCTGTCCTGGAAGACTCCCGGAAAAGGATGTTACCGGTAAGTAACTCCATTTTCCCCTATCCGTCTTTCAGGACAGCAACCTATGAGAGGATAAGCGAGCACTTACCCTTAGGGTGGGACTACGGCTTACAGGACTCTGTGTCCAAAAAGCCTGATCCCTTTTCTGACAACAAGATCAGCCTCTAGTGTCAGGTAAAAGGTAGGAGAGCTGAATCACGTTGCCGCTGCACAGATCTGGTGGAGTATCGTCAGCTTCTCTGAGATCTCCCTACATATAGGCTTGTCCGATTGTTAGCTAATGTCATCTTGCCCAGGTACTGCTAGAGATTTTAACCATTCTTGACACGTGAACTAAAGTTCAAAGGAAGATCCCATTAGGGCCTACAATGAGTAAAGATTGGTCCTACTTGGAAACTGCAGACCTAACACTGGTCCAGCTGCCATAATGCCTCCAAATCTCAAGTGGAACATAAAATATAGTCTTAAGGGATCCCTCTTAGCGGCCAGACCACCCGGTTCCCAGAGCCTTCAGGACCGAGAACCGTGGTCCTTTAAGTCAGTGCGATACAATGAGAAAGACCGAAGTGTTCTATGCCCACCGGTAAGACCGTGGGTGGGCGAGATGACATGGGACCTGGGATAAAAAAAATGACAGCTCTGAGCAACAACCCTTTACTGGTTTAGGCCCAAAGAGGAGGTTTTATGGGAGAAAAAAACAGAGTTCCCAGGGGTAACTAGAGATCCCAGGGTTATCGCCCTATAGACGGTTCCTATGGAAGTACCTGCAACTGCAAGAGGACTCCCCCGAGTCTTCATAACTTCCATCCCCAGATGAGATCGGGTGCATTCAGGGTGCTGTTGCCATAGCCCAGCCTTCCTACCTGGGTCCCCCCTTATTTTCACAGGAAAGGCACTGTTCCTGTCTTATGCGATTCAAGAATCGCCAACAACCCCAAGTGGTCTCCCATCCAGCTACTAACCAGGCCCGACCCTGCTTAGCCCCTTGTGGTTTGGGGGATACCGCACAGTCTTGAACATGCTGTTCGTTATCCATCACTTGGGGGGTTGCCCGTCCTCTTACTGACCATGCATTAAAGCGTCAGACAAATTTTTGAGATGCGCGACACCCCCTTTCCGAAGAGTTCATTCTCTAGAGCATGAAATCCAACAATACCCCTCTGTCCCCCAAGACTAGGCCGGTTAGTCTGGATCTGTGGAAAAAACTGCGTCTGGAGGGAGCAGAGCGTACTGAACCAAAGCCTTCCGAGAAGCTGGACCTAGGTTTCCCCGGCTTCCAACGGAACTAACAAGTAGGAATGCCCCTTTTTCACTGCTCTATCCCTGGTCGTGGAGCAGGAGTGCTTTTTCCCTGTCCTCCTGCAACCACCTCCTCCAGAGAAATTGTATAAAGAGGGGGGGGGGGTCTACTGGATTCACCATCCAGGCTCCCACTTCTTAACAAGTGTTCTAGAGACTTGTGCGTCTTACTAGGGTCTGGTCACCTGAAGGCCTTTGCTCGCTTGGCTGGGATTCAAACTCATGACCTCAGGATCTAAAGCATAGTTTAGGTGCCACCTCAATGCAAGCTCATTTTTCCTCACTTTTTTGAGTTGACCAGGAGAACCTGAAGACCCCCTGCCTGAAAAATTTTAGGCAAGCTGATTTGTTGGTCTTATCCCAGCAAAGTTTTTACTGCAGTGTCTATAGTGCAGACTCTGTGTGAGCTGTCCTGAGTGGATTCTACCTAGCCAATGTGACAGGCATATCAAATGCCAACCTGAGTTTGGGGTATGTAAGATACCCCACACCAACACAGGGAGAACCCACAATTTGATGCAAGCACTAGAATGTTAGGGGGGATCTAAACTAACCACTCTAGTGTTGTCAAGCAGAAGTGTCAGCCACCCAGGTCTTCACCCCTGGCTAGACACACCCGAATCACCAGGAGCCTGCTCAGGGAACTGACTCCCAGCCCCATCCAATCAGTGACCCAGAGCTGAAATGTTAACCGCTGAGCCACTTCATAAAGTGACTTGTCAAAGGTCAGTAGGAGCTGACATGAGGACAAGATCCTAGGTCTACAGGCAGACTCCCATGGCTACACTGAATGTGAGCCATGATTTGCCTTTCAGCGGCCCACATAGTGCAATTTCAGCCCTACCCACTCCATACACCTCGTGCAGGAGGGAGAGAAAGAGATTCCCCTTCACCCAGTCCCTACTGGTAACAAGGGAAAAAAACACTCAAAGGATGTGCATGGAAAGTAAACACTTCAGGCTTACCTTGAGGTGCTGGTGTTGAGGTCTTCTTCCACTGCCTGTGCAGGTGTCACAGAAGAGTCCATCCCACCTTTTTGGTGGTCCGCAGCCGCTGCTGGGTCTTCTTTTGAGAATCAGACCAGCGGGGATGCCAAGCCAAAGTTCTCACCTCTAGGCCACAGAGCTGCCGCATGTCCAGTAAAAGGTGCAGGTGCTGTGCAGTCCTAGGATAAGAACGGCTTTTGAACTCAAGCCCCAGCAATACAATCAGAGCCCTTAGCCTCTGAGTTACCATCCATGCTTGCGCCGTATGCAGACTGTAACCGGCATCTCCGGCGCCCGCTGATGACATCATATGCCCCGGAAGTGACCCCACTGGATGCTTCCTGTGGGCCAGCTTGGAGCGCAATAGCTCCGCCCCTTCGCGCGCAGCGGCTTCCTTCTTTCCCCTAGATATAACAGCCATGCTGTTGGAAGGGAAATGTACGCCGCCATGACGCCTATGCGATCACGCTAATGGGGTCACTTGTATGCCACCAAAAAATAGTAACCTCCGGTCCCCCTTTCTCCCCAGAGGGGGTGACCGGAAGAAAAAAGGGTATGGTACCCTACTACCGCTGGTGAGGTATAGACTGGGGCTGTGGGATTTACAACCCGCCCCTAGTTTCTGTGAGGTAGTCTACCCTGGGACCCTTTTCCCCCTCCACCAGCCAGACCCGTAGGGACCACCCCAGGAGAGCAAATAGAACCACCCCCGGGTCCCATGTGCCTCCCCCCCCCTCTGACCACCAAGAGGGAACCCCACCTGTGGAGCTACAGGTGATAGACAGGTAAGGGACGCAAACCTCTGTTCCTCCTTACCTTAAGATGGCTGATGTCGGCAACGCCAGAAGCCGCCAGGATGGCCCCTGCCTCTGACACGCTCCTGCCGTGAAAAGGATGGTCTTGCCTCTGGACTCTCCAACCCCCTGTGCGATCTTTCCGGGTCCCCATCAGCCAAAGCCTGGCCCGCCATCAGCATCCGCGGCTGGACCGGAAACCGCAGATCAAGGAGAGGAGCACACCCCCTGCCAAAATTGGCGTCGCCCGCCACCTGGCCCCGCTGTACGCTCCATCTCGGCTTGCACCAGAGTGCAAGGGGGGGGAACAGCGCCTCCTCCCAAGTCTCCACTGAGAACCTGAAGGCAGGCCCCCGAAGCATCCCACAATCTTTTTGGAGAGCTTTGGGTGGCAATAAAAATGGTGTGGCTGCCAAGTAACCCCTCTCCGAGGTATAGCACCAATAGTCCCCAGAGACCTCTGTCTCCTTTCTGGACATACAGGCTTCAGCTGTGTTTGGCCACGGCCCTCGCAGTGTCTCCTGCCGGAGGAAACACCGAAACTGAGGAGCTGGCGGGGAAGCAGGCCTTTTAAATCTAGGCTGGGCGGTGTTTCCTGAGAAGGGAGGACCCGAGGTCTCTCATAAGTTACTGTCCTGAAAGACGGATAGGGAAAAAGCGATTAAAGTGGATGTAAACCCTTGCATATACCCAGTGAAGTGAACAGCCTCCGATGATACACAGAGATGAAACAAATTTTCCTAAATAAGTTTTATTTGTATATCTGCTGTCTTCAGCTGTCTATATTCTTTAGAATGTGAACATTGTGTTAGAAATTTTTCTTCCTGTTCCACCACTGGGTGTGGAGTCTTGGCATACACTGTGCGACAGCTGCTTGGAAAAAAGGCACACCCCCCCCCCCCCACCCCACATAGGCAGAGGAATGAAGAAACATGCAGAGCTGTGCTGTGAATAGACCAGCTCTCTGCTGATCTATCTCTATGCACCCACCCGACACAAATTTCCAGCTGCTTTTATCTCCAGTGTCAGAACTTGGCAGAAGTTATCATGCTGATAACAGAGGAACGAAGCAGCAGAAAGACAGGGGACTTAGTACTTTGGAGAAAGATAAGTAAGCACTGCAGGTATATGTGCCTAGATCAGATTTCATGAATGGGCTTTACATCCACTTTAAGGCATTCTATGCATTAAGATAAAAAGCCTTCTGTGTTCAGCAGCCCCCTTCATACTTACCCAAGCGCCATCTTGATCCAGTGATATTGCACGAGAGACTCGGCTGTCCGGGATGCTCCCTCATTGGCTGAGACAGCAGTGAAGCAGATTTGGCTCCCACTCCTGTCAAAGCCAGTGAGCCAATGAGGAGAGAGAGGGGGCAGGCCGCAGCTTTGTGTCTGTATGGACACAGGGAGTTGTGGCTCAGCTCGGGTGCACCCATAGTAAGCCGCTTGCTGTGGGGCCAATCAACAGGAGGGAGGGACCAGAGAAGAGGAGGATTAGGGCTGCTCTGTGCAAAACGACTGAACAGAGCAGGTAAGTATAACCAGAAGTGCCCGCAATCTTTGGGTCTGTGGGACCCAGCACATTACGGATCAGGATAAAGGGCCAATCACATCGTCCCTTTACTATGTGATCGCTCCGTCCAATGACGGAGCGATCACTTTGTCATCAAACCGGGATCATGCCCAGTTCAGCTCACGCTGCTGCAGTGTTTCTCTCTCCTTACATGCTGTATCAATGTGAGGAGATGAGAGAAACACAGCAGCAGTGTGAGCTGGCATGATCCTGTGCCATTATAGTGCTCATCAGTGCCACTACAGTGATCATCAGTGCCACTACAGTCCCACTAAAAGTGCTCAGTGAGAGCTTATCACTGCCATCAGAGCACATCGGTTCCCTTCAGTGTGTGCTTATCAGTACCCTACAGTGCACATCAGTGCTCTACAGTGCTCAGAGGTGCCCAAAAGTGCACATCAGTGCCAACCTATCAGTGGATCCTCATCAGCACCCGTCAGTGCCATAAACAAAAAAGGCGTTTTCATTTTCAAAAAACTTGACAGAAATGACAGACATTCAAAATACTCATTATGCCTCAGAATATACATTGGGGCATTTGCTTTTCAAAATGGGGTTATTTTGTGGCCGTTTCCCTTCTCTTGGTGCTCCAGGGCCTTCAAAAGTGTGATAGGTTATCAGGAAATTAGATGTATAATTTATGCTCTTAGAACAGCTGAAAGTGCTAATTGGATGTTGGGCCTCTGTATGTGGACAGGCTGTGTAAAAGTCTCACACATGTGGTATCCCCATACTCAGGAGGAGTAGCAGAATGTATTTTGGGGTGTCATTTTAGTATGTACATGCTATATGTTAGAAATACCTTATAAAATGGACAACTGTGTAAAAAAAAAAAAAAAAAATACAAAGGGTTTTCTTTCCACGTTTTCCAAAAACGTATGGATATAAAAAAAAAAAACACGACATGTTCAAAAGACTCAATATGCCTCATAGAATATACATTAGGGTTTGCTTTCCAAAATGGGGTAATTTCATGGGCATTTCCATTGTCTTGGTGTTCAAGGGCCTCCAAAAGTGTAGTAGGTAGTAAGGAAATTAGATGTGTAATTTATGTCTCTGGAACACCTGACGGTGCGCCCTGCATGTTGGGCCTCCGTATATGGCCAGGCTGTGAAAAAGTTTTACACATGCAGTATTGCCATAACCAGGAGGAGTAGCATAATGTGTTTTGGGGTGTCGTTGCAAGTATGCATATGCCATGTGAGAGAAATACCCACTTGACCTCCGGAAGGTTTTACCTCCTTCCTGACCAGAGCACTTTTTTTGCCATTTAGCACTGCGCTGCTTTAACTAGCAATTGCGTGGTCATGCAATGCTGTACCCAAATTCTTTCTTTCCCACAAATAGAGCTTTTGGTGGTATTTGATCACCACTGAGATTTTTATTTTTAGCAATATAAAATTTTAAAAAAAAAAATTATAAAATATATTTTCTACTTTCCGTTATAAAAAATATCCAATAAACTAAATTTTATGACATACTTTTAGGCCAAAATGTATTCAGCCACATGTCTTTGGTAAAATAAAATAAAAATATCAATAAGCATATATTTATTGGTTTGCCCAAAAGTTATAGCGTCTACAAACTATGCTATATTTACTGGAATTTATGCAGCTTTTACTTATTACCTAATTTTGGAAAGTAGACACCACAAGAAATTTGCCGAGAGGCATGTTGAGGCCATTTCATTTTTTTGTCACAAGTGATTAAAAAATGACAATAAAAAAAAAAAAGTTGTCACTTAAAAGAGCGAACAAAAGTCCTGGATGGCTTAACTCCAATGTAAAAATGCATATAAAAGCAAAGGAGAAGGCCTTCAAAAATTACAAGGTTGAGAGATCATCATTAGCTTTCAGACTTTATAAAGAATGTAACAAGAAATGTAAGGGTGCAATAAGGACAGCTATGATAGAACATGAAAGACACATAGCGGAGGAGATCAAAAAATTTTTCCAAGACATTCTTTCAGTATGTAAACAGTAAAAAAGGAAGACAGACCATATTGGCACCATAAAGAATGAGGAAGGACATCTAGTTACAAAGAATGGGGAGATGGAGAAGGTATTGAATTTATTCTTCTCCTCAGTCTTCACGAGGGAATGGGGGGGCTTCAGTAACCAAAACTGTAGTGTTTATCCTCATGACACATCACAGGAAGCACCTCCATGGTTAACAGAGGACAGAATTAAAATTAGACTTGAGAAACTTAACATTAATAAATCACCGGGACCAGGTGGCTACTGACTGGAATGGTACCAGTTGATTGGACAACATCAATAATATGTAAACTAATATGTAAACTCTTGGAGGGGTTGATAAGGGACCAATCTACTAACCTTCTATGAGGAGGTAAGTTGCCAGCTAGATAAAGGAAGTCCCGTAGATGTGGTGTATCTGGATTTTGCAAAAGCATTTGACAGAGTTGCCCATAAACGTTTACTGTACAAAATAAGGTCCTATGGCATGGACCATAGGGTGAATACATGGATTGAAAACTGGCTACAAGGGCGAGTTCAGAGGGTGGTGATAAATGGGGAGTACTCGGAATGGTCAGGGATGGGTAGTGGGGTCCCCCAGGGTTCTGTGCTGGGACCAATCCTATTTAATTTGTTCATAAATTACCTAGGAGGATGGGATAAACATTTCAATCTTTGTATTTGCGGACAATACTAAGCTAAGCAGGGCAATAACATCTCCACAGGATGTGGAAACCTTGCAAAAAGATCCAAACAAATTAATGGGGTGGGCAACTACATGGCAAATGAGGTTCAATGTAGAAAAATGTAAAATAATGTATTTGGGTGACAAAAATATGAATGCTATCTATACACTGGGGGGAGAACCTCTGGGGGAATCAAGGATGGAAAAGGACCTGGGGGTCCTAGTAGATGATAGCAGCAGCTTGGCATTGCATGCCATTGCTGAGCCTAACAAAGCAAACAGAATATTGCCATGCATTAAAAAGGGGATCAACTCAAGAGATAAAATGATAATTCTCCCGCTCTACAAGACTCCGGTCCGGCCGCACCTAGAGTATGCTGTCCAGTTCTGGGCACCAATCCTCAGGAAGGATGTACTGGAAATGGAGCGAGTACAAAGACTACATAGAGGGTTCTTTACTGTAAGAGCGACAAGGCTGTGGAATTCCCTTCCAAAGGCGGTGGTCTCAGCGGGGGAATTGATAGTTTCAAGAAACTATTAAATAAGAACCTGCAACATACAGGGATATACAATGTAATACTGACATATAATCACACACATAGGTTGGACTTGATGGACTTGTGTCTTTTTTCAACCTCAACTACTATGCAACTTAAATTGTGTGGCATAAGCTTTTAATGTTGGGCATAACATGCCAGGACAGTTCAAACACCCCAAGCTATTTGCTGAGAAGCATTTTGAGTCCATGGAATATTCTATGTTTTGCCACCAGTTTCGGAAAAATTACAAGCTAAGGGCGTTTTTTGTCACAAAGTGTTGAAATTTGAAAAAAATTTAATAAAAAATTTCCTTTTCTTCATTTTCCAAAATGAGTGAGAGCTGCAAAATACTCACTATGCCTCTTAGCAAATACCTTGGGGTATTTGTGGGAGTTTTGTGCTATCTTGGCATTTCATATCCTCTGAAACTGTGATAGGTAGTGAGGAAGTGAAATGAGCAATTTTCGCCCTTAGAAAGCCTGAAGGCGGTGATTGGTTTTCAGGGTCCTGTACGCAGCTAGACTGGATAAAAAGTCTCACACATGTGGTATCCCTGTAGTCAGGAGAAGCAGCAGAATGTATTTTGGGGTGCAATTTCACAAATACCTATGGCATGTTTGAGCAATATATCATTTAAATGACAACTTTATGTAATTTTTCTGAAACTTGTGGTAAAACATAGAATATTCCATGAACATGCCTCTCAGCAAATTGCTTGGGGTGTCTACTTTCCAAAAAGGAGTCATTTGGGGGGTGTTTGAACTGTCCTGGCATTTTTATGCCCAACATTAGAAGCTTATGCCACACATCACGCACTAACCACTTGAAGACCAAGCCTTTTCTGACAATTTTTGCTATATAAAATTACTTTGAATCCCCAAAACAGTATATATTTTTTTTAGAGCAGAGGCCCTACAGAATAAAATGGTGGGTGTTGCAATTTTTTTTTTTCACACAGTATTTGCGCAGCAATATTCCACACTCATTTATTTTTTTAATTTTAAATGTACAAAAACAAACACACTATATTGCCCAAATGTTTGGTACAATATAAAAGATGATCTTATGCCGAGTACATAGATACCAAACACGACATGCTTTAACCACTTCAGCCCCAGAAGATTTTCCCCCTTAACAACCAGGCAATTTTTTGCGATACGGCACTGCGTCGCTTTAACTGACAATTGCGCGGTCGTGCGCTGTTGTACCCACAAATAAAGCTTTCTTTTGGTGGTATTTTAACTCCTCTGCGGTTTTTATTTTTTTACGCTATAAAACTAAAAAAAAAGAGCTACAATTTAGAAAAAAATATATATTTTTTACTTTTTGCTATAATAAATATCCAAAAATAAAAAAATATATATGTATTTTTTTTGCAATAAGCATATATTGATTGGTTTGAACAAAAGTTATAGCGTCTACAAAATAGCGGATAGATTTATGGCTTTTTTTTTTTTTTTTTTTACGATTAATGGATATTGCGGCGGACAGATTGGACACCTGACATTTTTGACACTTCGTGGCATTACTATTAGTAATCAGTGTAAAAGCCGCGCCTCCTTGTCTGTGATAGGCGGACATCCTCTCATCCTCGTCTGTGTTATCAGGATGAGCGGATAGCCGTGATAGGCGGAACACTGAATGCTGGGAAATAAATTGAGTGTTCCGCCTATCACAGACCATGAAGAGGCGCGATTTTGCAATTCTGGAAACGTGGAATGGCCGCCGGGACGCCGATGGGACGCCGCCAACCAGGTACACCGGCGCTGACAGTATACGGTCGGTGTTGTGCAAATTATAAATTTTTTTTTTACAGCATTATTGTCTAAGTCCAAGGGGTCTGACTCATATAAAAAAAAAACATTGGCACTAATGAACTGACAATCGTAGGAAAGAAATACACATATTGGAGACAATAGGGGCCATTGTGAATAATTGTCCCTATTGTCTCCAATATGACTATTTCCTATGATTGTCAGTTCATTGATTTACATTGATCCTATGTGAGGTCCTAATGTTTAGTACTATATTTATGACCAGTTGCTGTAGGTGTGCAATTTGCTTATAACCAGCTATGGGGTTGTGCAATTAATGAGTTGGAAGCTGTCCGATAGATCAGTTTAAGTTTATATGGAGGTGCGCAATTATTAACCAGTTTATAACAAGCTGTGGGGGCATGCAATTAATTTGCTTATAATAAGCTATGGGGGTGTGCAATTCATTTATAACCAGATATAGGGTTGTGCAAATATTAATTTTGACTTGGGAGGTATGCAATTGATCAGTTTAAAACCAGCTATGGGGTGTGTGCAATTAATCAGACAGTTTGACTTGGGAGGTGTGCAATGGATCCACAGGTTATTAACTGGCATTGCACACCCCCATAGCTTGTTATAAACTGGTCAATTGCACACCTCCCAGGTCAAACTGATCAATTGCACACCCCCATAGCGGATTATAAAAAATTGGTCCATTGCACACCCCCATACTTGGTTATACATGGATCCATTGCACACCTCCCAACTGATTAATTGCACACACCCCATAGCTGGTTTTAAACTGATCACGAGGACCCCTGGCCCATTCTTAAAACAGCAGTGGTAAACTGGCCACCCTTGCCCTATTTAAATGGTAGCTTCTCAGAACGGCCCATTGTGCTTCCATTCCCACCAGTCTTTTTTTTGCTGGCCTGTGCCACCCCTTTGTCTGCCCAGCTGCTTTGCCATTACTGATCAGCAGCAGCTGGGGAACAATGACAGTGGCAGGGTCCGGTGTGCCCCCCTCCAGAGAGTCACAGACAGCCGGGGCAAAACTGGCACAGGAGACTGAAGTATTTGCCCGTCTGACTGCAGGCGTGATCTGCATGCCAGGCAGGGCTCGGTGAGAGAGTAGCTGGCAGAGGCTGGTGCTGAGAGTGTACTATAAGAACGGTAATGTATAGCAAACCCTAGACAACCAAATGGTGGGCAGTAATGTATAGCAACCCCTAGCAACTGAATGGTGAGTTCATTAATAATTGAACATGTTACTTGTTTGTTGCCTAAATACTAAAATTTACACTTAAAACTGTAGTTTTTTTTTAATTTTTGGAAATGCCAGTAAAAACTTGCCTGTGCCAGTACATTTTGGGTGTCACGTGTGGCTATTCTGTCACAGAGGAAGAGAGAGATGTTGTGTCTAAGCTGAAACGCAGATCTCTCTTTTCTTCTAACACATCCATCCCTGCCACAGTTAGAAAGCACTCCCTAGGAGCATACCTAACCCCTTGATCACCCCTAGTGTTAACCCCTCCCCTGCCAGTGTCATTTATACAGTAACAGTGCATTTTCTTTAGCACTAGTCACTGTATTGGATTGGTGTCACTGGTGCCAATAAATAGTTTTGTAAGTAAGCAACACCTTATTTTCTGGCAGTGCCCCTCCCGACACAGTATACTCTGGATCCGCCCCTGAGAGACCAATGCACAAGACAGCTATAATGGAGGGAGCGATTCCAAAAATAATTAAATTTGTATTT
Source organism: Lithobates sylvaticus (assembly GCA_028564925.1). NCBI lineage: Eukaryota > Metazoa > Chordata > Amphibia > Anura > Ranidae > Lithobates > Lithobates sylvaticus. Next base: position 168,825,511 of record CM053028.1, read on the forward strand.
AAGGATTATGTTTTAGATGTTGGCGAAAAGAAGAGAACGCCGATGTGCAAGGTCTGCAGCTCAAAAATAAGAGACACATCAACCACAACATCCAACTTCATCCGTCACTACAAAACCCACAAAGAAAGGTAGGTACAGTAACGTATATATGTGGAAAACACCGCGCTACAAAAAATTATACAATGTGAAAAGCCGCTAACAAACAAAACAAACAAAGTCAAAAACGTGCAAATCCAAAAATTGTAGCGCTAATACATGTACAAAAATGAGAATGAGTGTTACAACATTCTAATGATAAACATAAACAATGAAAACTAAATTGTGAAAATTAACACTGGAAATGACCCCAGTAATGATTAGAATAAATTATAAAGTTCGTGTAGGTGGTAACACCAATAGATGAGTCCTTCAGATCAACTCAGGAATAGAAGAACATGGATATACAATGCTCTGCATTGGAAACAGCCGGAGTGGCCTGTTTTGGAAGCTGTTTGGTGCCAGTCTGCGACCCATGGATGCAAGATATTCTGCCTAAAGCCTGTCCGATGTAGATGCCGTACGGTATCTATATCCAACACATCTGGTAAGAGTACATATGCCTCACAATGACATCAGTCAAGCCTGTTCTTATATCCATGTTCTTCTATTCCTGAGTTGATCTGAAGGACTCATCTATTGGTGTTACCACCTACACGAACTTTATAATTTATTCTAATCATTACTGGGGTCATTTCCAGTGTTAATTTTCACAATTTAGTTTTCATTGTTTATGTTTATCATTAGAATGTTGTAACACTCATTCTCATTTTTGTCCATGTATTAGCGCTACAATTTTTGGATTTGCAGGTACAGTAAAGTGTATGGGTGGGAGCAGAGTGTATTGTTGTTAAAATCAATAAATCACATAGCGAACTTTATTTTCCATCTCTCTTCTGTTTACTCTATAGATATGAAGAGTACATCCATACCAAAGGGACTTTTGATGCTAGCCAGCCTCAAATCTCACAATTCATCGCACAGGGGACTGTGCAGCTATACCACTGCAACCACCAGCAGCAGAAGGCAATTACAAACTCAATCCTGTCAGACCTCATTATAAACTGCAACATGCCACTGTCCATCATTGAACATCAAAGCTTTCGTCGTTTTTTGTCAATAGTAGACAACAAGTACTCTCCAGTAAGTAGAAGAACAATTACTGGCAAGCTTGACAATCTGGTGGCAGATAGGCAAATGAAGCTGAAAAATGAACTCGCAGCAGTAGATCATCTGTCAGTGACTGTAGATATATGGTCAGACCGCAGGATGAGAGGCTTTCTTGGAGTCACAGTGCACTGGATCAACATTGAGGAAGACCGTCTTCAGTTGAAATCACAGTTGCTTGCGTGCAACCGCTTCAAAGGTCCCCATACAGGGGAAAGAATTTGTGAGGAATTTGAGTGTGTATGTGAAGGAGTACAAGATTAAAAAAAAGGTAGACCACATCATCTGTGACAACGCCGCAAACATGAAAAAAAGCATTCACTACATGTTTTCCAGGACAGGGAGAAGAAGACGATGACCTTGATGATTCGGACATTTGGAATGACTTGTCAATGGAAGAACAGGAGATGCTTGACAATTATTTGAGTGCAAAAACCCAGACTAGACTTCAATGTTTTGCACACACGCTTCAATTGGTAATAGGTGATGGACTTAAGGAGACTAAATTAGTCAATGCAGCTCTCGCCAAAGCTTCCAGGTTGAGCTCCTTGTTACATACAAGCACCTCTTTCAAGGAAAAATTCGAAGAGGAGTTTGGACAGCGTGGAATCCCTGCCGCTGTTACCACACGCTGGAATTCCACACTGAGGCAATTGAAATCAGTGGTCAGCTGTGACCAGGTGAAACTGACTAGAATTCTTGAAGATGGGGGACACAGAGAGACTGTATTCACAGCTAGAGAGTGGAATCAGATTAAGGAACTCGTGGATGTCCTTCAACCTTTTGGAGAAGCCACAGACCTCTCACAGGGAGAAAAAATTGTGACAATAAGTGCTGTTGTACCCTGTATCCTTTCTCTGAATCACCACTTGGAAAATCATAAAGAGAGCGTGCGCTACCTTGGTGGCTTGATCCGTAGCCTGCAAGAATCACTCAAAAGACGATTCGGAGGGATCTTTGTCAATGTGAGGATGGCAGATGAACACAATGATGTAGCAACCTTACCCTTCTCTGACCCTCTATACCTAAAAGCTGCTCTGCTGGATCCTTCATTTGGCACCATGTGGTTGACCCATGATGTTTTGGCTCCCGAAAATATCAAGGAGGCAGTGTCTGCGATGATAAAAAGTATGTTATGTTTTTGTAATAATCCAATGTAATGCCAGATTGTAGGCTATAAAAGAATGTCAGTATGTTGATATACTCTACTCAGAGGTCTTCAACCCTCTCCTCGGGGATCCCCAGACATGCCATGTTTTTGTTTTCACCCTAAAATAACACACCTGTTTCAATTAGTCAACTACTACACATTAAGCCTTTGATTAATCAAATCTCGTGTGTTTTTTCATGGGGAAAAACTAAAATATGGCCTGTTTGGGGGACCCCAAGGAGAGGGTTGAAGACCTATGCACTAGATTGTCATGATCTGGTTGCTTTTGATATTTCAGTTGTGTTGTGACCATTTATGCTTGTGTTCTTCAGACTTGATTCTCAAAGAAGAGGACTGCAAGCCCACCCCACCAACCACCGATGAAGACGAGCAAATGCCAGTGGCAGAGCCAGAGAGTCAGTCTGGGCTGTTCTCAGCATACCACAAAAAAACAAAAGAAATATTCATGTTCTACTCCCCAAATCCAGCTGAACCAGTATTTAGACATTTGTGATGGACAGAGTTGCCTTCAGTTTTGGGCCATGAACAGGCACATGTTCCCCTCTTTGTTCAGGGTAGCGGTAAGAGTTATGTCAGTCCCTGCATCAAGCGCACCTGTTGAACGTGTGTTCAGCCATGGTGGGGTGATAATGCGACCCCATCGCTCACAACTGAGCGAGAAAGTACCATCGAATTTAATTTTTTGCAAATGCAATGCATTGTAACTTTAGCTGGCCATGCACCTATAGATTATCTGCAGATGTTCTATGGTTAGATGGAAAAAGTGGGAGATTCCTCCATCCACACAGTTTAGCGAACATAGAGAAATCTGTTGCCCTTTTTCCATCTAACCATAGAAAATCTGCAGATAATCTATAGGTGTATGGCCAGCTTTACAATGCATTGCATTTGCAAAAAAATAAACAAAAAGCAAAAAAAAACAATTTGTAAGTAAGTGGCTCATCACCATTCAAGTGTCTACATATACTTTATTAGTTTGAAGTTTATTTAATGCATTGTAACTTAAGCTGGCCAAAGTGGCAGATTCCGCCATCCACACAGTATAGCGAACATAGAGAAATCTGTTGCCCTTTTTCCATCTAACCATAGAAAATCTGCAGATAATCTATAGGTGTATGGCCAGCTTTACAATACATTGCATTTGCAAAAAATTTAACAGCAAAAAAAAATATTTGTAAGTGGCTCATCACCATTCAAGTGTCTACAGATACTGTATTAGTTTGAAGTTTAATGTTTAATGCATTGTAACTTAAGATGGCCATACACCTATAGATTATCTGCAGATTTTCTATGGTTAGATGGAAAAGGTGGGAGATTCCTCCATCCACACAGTTTAGCGAACATAGAGAAATCTGTTGCCCTTTTTCCATCTAACCATAGAAAATCTGCAGATAATCTATAGGTGTATGGCCAGCTTTACAATGCATTGCATTTGCAAAAGATTTAACTGCAAAAAAAACTTTGTAAGTGGCTCATCACCATTCAAGTGTCTAGATATACTTTATTATTTTGAAGTTTAATGTTGAAAATATTATTTTTAAAATAAAACCTTTCCTGAACAACACTGACTTTTAACTCATTTAAAGGCGGTAAATCAGTATTTTGACTTGATTTGTGACTTGACCAAAATAAATGACTTGACTTGACTTGCTTCTAGCAGGGACTCGACTTGACTTGCTTGCTTTTCGCCACAGTAA